>JANRMT010056434.1:0-19353 GCA_026402145.1 Polypterus bichir lapradei
GTAAGGGCTATTTGACCAAGAAGGAGAGTGATGGAGTGCTGTAAATGGTCATGAAAATAAAGAAAACACATTGAATGAGGAGGTGTGTCCAAACTTTTGGCCTGTACTGTATGTACACAAGAATGGGTACAGTATTTGTTACTATCCCTGGCGCTTGATTAACCTTACAATCTGTGTATTAAAACAATCTGAATCTACAGTGCAACTGTGCATTGACCCATACCATTTATATGGCTTATGAGAAAGAAGACTGTGCTGGAAAATGAATGTCTTTAATGACTATTGTCACACATGTTCCACTTCCACGTGCACAACATGATCAAAAAGATAAAACTAAAGGGCAAAAGAAGGCTGAGACCTCTAGAACATCACAGTTTATTGTGTCTAGAAGAGAAGCAAAGCATACAGAAGAGCTAATCTGGCTCAGGAAGGTTGTGGGAGAGACAAGATGGCTGCCCTTTCCTGACATGCCCTCTGCAGAGAATAGCAAGTGATCTGAGAAGAATGGCAACTCACGAATCTTCAAACAGAACAAAACAGAATCCTGCCCTTGCGGCTACTTCAAACATTTCTAAAGCAAATTGAGGTGGTTAATTACATAACCAAAGAGTACTCCACTCTAATAAATGGTATGGTTTCCAAATATTTTGCAGCATCTCAAGTCTTTTGTTCCTTTAAGCCCCCTAAGTAGTTATATGTGCAGAAAGTGTAAACTCAGTCTTTATATGAACGCTACAGGAAGTTACAAAGAGGACAATATGGGGGTTCTATGACAGAATAACAGAATGATTATAGAAGCCATGTAGGGCCTAACTAAGTAGGTATTGGAATCTGTCTGCTTGGTTGGGTGGCTTATCCACTTTTCCACCATACTGAAGAGCTAATCTGGCCCAGTACTTCTAAATCTTACCTTCCATCTGTCTCTGTCCCTCTCCCTAATCCTGTGCTGGCTTCTCTCTTCCTTCTGCTATTCTAGACTTTGCCCCCGATTCTCCATCCAACTTCAAGCTTATCAATGGATAAGGGATGACCCCCTGGTCAAATTAATTCCCTGGTCTAGGGCAGCCCTACTTTTACTCTGTATGTTAATAGAGCCAAATAACACCACACAGTATGCAGTATATCTATTAAAATTTTGGAAGAAATTTAATGGACTAATTGCAGCAGCGTATTAATTATTAACTGTTGATTTTTTAGTATAGTTGCTACAAATGTATTCATATTTCATTAAATTAAGGGAACATGGGCTCCACTAACAACATTTTAGAAGGCCATTTCTTATGGCTCATGATAATATACATAATTATAAAGCAGGTGCCTTCACTGCCATCATGCTGAGTAATAATAAACATTAATTGAATTTGTATTTAATATTTAGAGCCAATAATTCATCAAATATTCCTGAAAACTCTTGTCATTTTAATGAATTCTTCAAACAAGTTCCAAAATAATAATTATGTTTAATTAGGCTTCTCATCGGCAATCTGCCACCAGCCACTCATGCAGCATTTACTAGGAGAGGACAGTGGCAGACGGCCACTCAGGCTGCCTCTGAAAACAGAAGTTATTTTTTTCCTATACAACTACGTCACATGCATACATAAATGTGAAATGAAAGCACTCTGCTTTTTACTTCTTAAAGCATTAAGCAAAAATAGATAGCAAAATATTTTCTAGCTATAGACTAGGAAAACAAACAACTTGGAATCGAAGCTACATATGTTATTGGAAGTTTTTTTTTTCTATTCTGTTCATAGACATTTATTTTAAAGTTTTTGAGCCTAATTTACAAAATAAACAGAAATGAATGAACTGAAAAGCATTCATTCTTCTTGCTGGTGGACTTTTCTCAAGGTAAGAAAATGACAGGTAAATCCTTAATTTTTAAAGCAAGTTTAAAACAAATTATGCCATTTTCCATCTTGTTTTAAAAAACAATTGACGATATGGTGAGTCAGCTATAGTGCGTTACAGCTCTAGTGTGTACTATTCAGATTCTAACCCGGGCACTTACTTTGTTGAGCTTTTAGCTGCATGGACAGATGTTGTGCTGCATGATGTTATCAAATCCATTTTGTTTCAAATCATGGCACGCTGTACGCAGCATCCAAGCTTTTGGGTTACAACAGTTCAACAACTAATCACAGTCTTAGATTAGTTAGGTGAAAGCTCTTTGTTTTGGTTACATACTTTGCAATTGTTTCACTGACTTTTGATTTTAGATTAGTATTTTGGATTTTGTTAGCTTGTTTTGACTTTTTGGCTTAGATTTCTTCACTCCTTTTATGACTCCTTTGATTATTCCTAATGACCCTCCACATATCTGTTTTGTCAGTTTTTGGACAGGCCTTTTTTCACCTATGGCAACAATAACAGTAGTTAGAGGAAACCCAGTCATATAAGGGTAAAAGGTGCAAACACCATACAATCAACCAGCCACAACAATGGCTGACATTAACAGGTGAAATGTATAACACTGACAACTGTCATTGCAGGGAGATTATCAAAGGTTAGGTTAGGTAGATTTTATAAATCCAGAGGGAAATATTAGGCAGTAACTGAAAGGTCAGTTCTTGAAGGAGATGTGTTGGAAGCATTAAAAATAGGCAAGTGTAAGGATCTGAGCAACTTTCACAAAGGCCAAATTGTGATAGCTGGATGACTTGGTCAGAGCATCTCCAAAAGTTCAGGTCTCGTGGGGTGTTCCCAGTATGCAGTGTTTAGTACCTACCAAAAGTGGTCTATGGAAGGACAACCAGTGAACTAATGACAGAGCCATGGGTGCCTAAAACTCATTGATGGGTGCGGGGACCAAAGGCTAACCCGTCTGCACTGCAAAAAATGCATTTGCAAAAACTAGACAAAAAACTTTAAATGAGAGTTGTTTTGCTTTTATTTAGCAAAAAAAAAAAAAATCTGCCAATGGGGTAAGCAAAATGTACTTGACAAGATTTCTTAAAATATGCTAAATAATCATAAATACAAATTTTTTGATAAGCCAATGACTCTTACAGTAAGGAAAACAATATTTAAGGCCATGATATAAATACTTTTCACTTGCTTAGATTTCATTTTTTGCAATGTGGTTCAATCCCACAGAAGACCTACTGTAGCACAAATTGCTGAAAAAACTTTATGCTGACCATGAGAGGAAGGTGTCAAAACATGAAGTGCATTGCAGCTTGCTGCGTATGGGACTGTGTAGATGCAGACCATTTAGAGTGCTCATGTTGACCCCTGTCCAACATTGAAAACACCTACAATGGACAGGAGGGCATCAGAACTGAAACATGAAGTAATGGAAGAAGGTAGTCTGGTTTGATGAATCACACTGTATTTTAGATCATGTGGACTGGCAGAGGCAATGTGTTGCTCTGGACAATGTTCTGCTGGGAATCCTTGGGTCCTGGCATTCATGTGGATGTTATTGTGACATTTACAACCTACCTAAAGATTGTTGCAGGCCACATACACCCCTTCATTTCCCCAATGGTAGTGGCCTCTTTCAACAGGATAATGCACCCTTACCTCACTGTAAAAATTGCTCAGGAATGATTGTGGGCACATGACAAAGAGTTTAAGGTTGACATGCCCTTCAACATCCCCTCAAGTCTGATCTATGAAGGCCCCACCTCTGAACTTAAAGGACTAAAAGGATTTGCTGCTAACATCTTGGTGCTAGATACTGCAGCACACCTTTGGAGGTCTTGTGGTACTGGTCATAGCTGTTGTGGGGGCCTACGCAATATTAGGTAGGTTTTAATGTAGAGGATGATCGGTATAAATCAGTGCTGGTATTTAACCAGGTTTGAGGCAGTAACACTAATAACTAATCACAGATTATGACTTATTATTATATGGCTATGATAATGATTTCTAATGTTCCGAATAATATGTCTTCCCATAACATAACAGAGTGTTATACTGTAGCAGCGCAGACAGACTGTTAATGTCTAGATATGTTAATTGATTATTTTAGAGGAAGACTTTCCCTGAATGCCCATTTTTAGCAATTTCAATAAAACAGGTTTTATGAGGTTTGTTTGTGACCTGTGGCAGGTGTCTTGTCCTGCTCTCTGAGATTGTTTTATAATAGCTTTTTATATTCTAAGCGGACCCCATCTCTGCAATGCTACATTGGTGGCAGCAGTGCTTTTATATTTATAAGATCTGGAACATAATGTTTATACTTTACAGCAACATTGACCGCAGCTCGATTGCACGTTTGATTAGTTAAAAGAAGTTGGCATTCTGTTGTGGAAAAAAAACATCTGACACGAACATTAGCTTTACCCAGTCAATGTGGAGGACTAGTCTACTTTAGCTGTGTTTTGTGTGATATTGTGATCGCATTCCATAATGGCAAGAAAAAAGTAAAATTATGGATACAAAAAAAGGATTTTTAAACTATGAAAGGAGATTATAGAAGACACTGAAAAAACAGGATAAGAATAGAACTCCCTGCAGCTTTCAATTTCCTTCCCAACATGGATATGACAATTTGAGGTGCGGAAGAGACAGGGGAGAATACTATGCTACACTTTCAAATGAATTTTTGACTAGATTGGATGGTGATGTGTTTCTCTTGTGGGACAGTTTGCCACCTGAAGTGAAATGTGACTACAATACAGTGAAAGAAAGACAAAATCAGGCTTTTGTACAAAAGCAGTTTCTTTTGTATTTTGAAACATGCATCAATGGAAGACCAGATCAGTTAAATGAGAACCTGGAAGTATATGCTGCTGAAATATCTAGATTAGTGGTGGAGCCATTTGCAGAGTATGATAAACCAGCATTAAATTGGGAAAAAATTCAAACATTTTCTTGCGGGTTTGGATCCTGTGCTGCAAATTAAGTATTTCAAATTGGGGGCCACTAATTTGGAAGAGACAATTGTTATTGCAGGAAGCTGTGAGCAAGCCAGAACAACCCTGAAATATGGGCAACCATCCAAGGGATCAATACTGATGACAATTGTCATGGCTGGACAGTCAGGTGAATGACGCAATGTCTGGTGCAGACAATAATTTGTTGAGCACTGTTGAAAGACTTACTTTCAAAGTTGACAGGTTACAGTCAAAGCTAAGTGAGTTGAGTCATGACAGGTACTTCAATAACAGAGAAGGGAAGTGCTGTGGAAGAATCTAATATAATCTCTGACCTGATAGTGCCTTACAAAGAAGGTGTTAATGTAACTGTAAGGAGATGGGCTACTATTTTACAGATGTCCAATCTAGGGATACTCGTGTCCAAAGACATTCTCCAGACTGTCATATGGAAAGGCAAAGAAATAGAGGATTCCCTCCAGTAAGGTGGGGGTTCAGCTCTACAGGCCAGAGCATGCATACTTGATCTCACACATAATTGTGATCTTTCGGACAATTCAATCCCAAAACAGGCTGACTTGGTGAACACAAGATCAGAGCAATAGAGTGTTAGGTTTCTGTCACCAGCACAATGAAGCCTGAGCCCAAAATTAAGTTAAACATGAGTCGTGAAACTACTAAGTACTGGTCTGATCACCTGAACACCAGTCTTAGGTCATCAATGTCAAACAGAATATTCTGTAGGGGCTCAGACGTTAATGGACACATGTGTGATTGAGGAGTTTCAGGCATCACCAACATCTTATGTTAGAGGTTTTAATTGAAGGCGCTGAGGTTACGTTACAGCGTGTTCTTAATTAGTAAGGATTTTAGAATATACATTCCAGCCTTACACAAACATGTTTTGAAGAAGCAGTATATGTTGGTCTGGGCAGTAAATGATCAGAATTTAGATACAGTGGTCACCCTGTGCTTGGCAGTACATTTGGAGGATGAGTATTGGGAGCATGTGGTGCATGTGCTGTCGGGATGGGACTTTTTGTTACAATACAATGAAGTTTTAGTTGTAGGTATGTCATTGCTTCATATGAGGGGCATTGATATTCCCCTTGTTAAGGCTAAAGACCATATACCTGTATGCTGCACCATTTTAGTTCTTGCTGATGTCAGTGTACCTGCCCTTGGTAAGATGATTGTCCTGGTCTGCGTACTGTAGAAGCGTCAACAGTCTCCATTCCAACACCAAATGCATTTATAGGCTATTTGGAGCTTGATACTCCTGATGACACACAATTAGCCATTTCACATATTGTTGCACCAATAAGAAATGAGTTTACTGATCTACTTAATCCAATGAACCAGGAATTGAAAGTACCACACAATTCTTATATTTGTACTTTTTACCCCCTTTGTGGAAGACAATGTGTTTGATGAGTAACCATTTATCAGCTCCCTGCAGTGCTATTTCCAGCTTATCTGTGTTGCCTGGGTCATCTTCACTTTCTACTTCCCACAAACAACAAATGGATAAATTACTGCAAAATGCATCTAGAGATTTTTAGTCCATGCTCCAGGAGATCAGAGAAACCTGGTTTAATCAAACATCATATCAGAACAGAAGATCATGTGCCCTTTAAGAAACATGCATATTGCCTATCTCCTCAGAAACACCATGTAATTAATAAACAAGTTTGTGCTTTACTGAAGGATGGCATTATAGAAGAGAGTTGTAACCTGTGATCTTCTCCTGTTGTTTAACATTAAAAAAAAAGGGTTGGAGGTTATGTGTGGACTGCAGGAAATTGAATTCTGTAGCAATTAAAGACCGCCATCTTCTCCTAAGAGTCTGTTACATCCTTGATGCTCATGCTAGGTCTAAATGGTTTAATATATTGGACTTTTCTAATGGCTACTGGCAGATTAGGTTGCAGGGGAGAACCATGAGAAAACAGCTTTCACAACTGGGTGTAGTTTATAACAGTTCTGTTTCATGCCTAGGCGTCTCATCAACGCGTCCGTTTTCCAGTGAGCAATTGAATTAGTCTTGAGGAGCTCCCGTGGCACGTTTGTATGGTCTGCTTTGACAATATCTTAATTTGCAGCCAGTCGTTTCAAGATTACTTGATTCATTTGGATGAGATGTTCACAAGAACTGGTTCAGCGGGGCTAAAACTTAATGCCAAAAAATTCACCTGATCAGGGGCTATGTTATGTTTTTAGGGCATGTAATATCCCAAGAAGGACTACATCCTGGCCTCTGCAAAACATAGCAAGCAAAGAATTAGACTGTTACCTGAACAGCCACGGAGTTAAGACTATGCTCCAGTTACTGGAGGTTTGTAAAAACATGTCCAATATGCATCACCTCTCCACTATATGACAGAAAAGAATGCTCCCTTGAAATGGACTGGTGAATGCCAGGAATCCTTTGAATAGCTTTGTGACACACTTGTCACTGAACTACTGCTACTACTGATACCTGATTTGAGTTGTCCATTACTTTTATATACAGAAGTTAGCTCAGGAAGTGAATAGCGTTAAAAAAGCTGGTTCCATATGCAATCCATCCTTATTCCAAAATAGAGACAGTGTTCTATATATGAAACTGAGTTTTGGCCATAGTAAGGGCTGTGCAGTAACTTTGGCAGTATTTAGGGCATAATCACTTCAAAAGTATCACTGATCATAAACCTCTGCTTGGGCTGAGACATAAACCAGTTGATAACGACACCACCGGCCAATGCAGTTGCTGATCTCTTAAGCTTGATCCACATGACTTGATTGTTGTGTATAAAATTGGTGTCAACAATGCTGATGCTCTGTCTCACTGAACATGTGAGCTTTAGGGATGCTGAGGTGTCTGATGCTTCAATAACACAGGCAGATGCTGCTTTTTAGACAATGTTTGAAAGTACTGTTGCATATGCTATAGACAATTTATGCTCATTGACAACAGTGATAGTAACAGACACCCCAATGGCTTCATGCACACAAGTCCTGCTATTCAGTCAGTCACATCATGGTACCCAAATCAGGACACCTCAACAGGAAGATGCAGATATTTTAAAAGTTTTGTCTTGGCTGCAGCCTTCAAAGGGTACAGAAAAAGGAGGCTTTCATAAGTTGAAATGATTATGGGTTGGACAATCTCACTTAAACCTTGTTGCTGGACTGTTATATCAACTGGTGGAGGTGCAACATATAGATAAACAAATATAGCAAATTGTTGTTCCTTCTTCTTTGGTCTCTGAACTATTGAAACATTTACATGGCGGGCCCCTGTAAGCTCATTCAGCTTTTGATAAAGTACTGGATTGGGCATGCCAGGTGTGCTACTGGCCTACTATGTACAGAGACATACATGAATATATGAGGTGTTATGCTTGCCAGTAGATTAAAGCACCCGTTCTTTGTCACTGTGCTCTTCTAAGTGTTCTCATTCAGAAAGGCCATTCCTGCAAAGTTGCAGTTTACATCCTAGAGCTACCTATGACCTCTTCAAACAGTAGGCATGTGATTGTTATGCAGGATTACTTTACAAAGTATGTTAATCTGTATGCTCTACAAAACCAGAGTGCAACAACTGTTGCTACTTACATCATAAATGAGTATACCTTGGAACATGGTGCAATGGAAAGTTTACACACAGACCAGGGACACCATTTTGAATGCAAATTGATTGGCTTATTGTGCCTAATGTTGGAAATAAGAAAGACACATACCACTTCCTACAGTCCTAAAAAAAGGAGATTTCAAAGTTTTTAGAGAACAATAAAGATCCATATTATGAAGAAATTGTGAAAAATGTATGATAATTTAAGGAAATGGGTCGCAACATCATTTTCAAAGTTCACTTTTTGTGTTAATATTTGGAATTTTTCCCTGGAAATCTTGATGCGGTGAGTGAAGAGCAGGGTGAAAAATTCCATCAAGATGTCAAGGACACGGATAGGAGGTTTCATGGATATTGGGAGGTCAGTAGGATGGCGGGCTACTGTTGGATGATGAAAAAGTGAACACATGATGGGCCACCAAACAAAGTTTAGGATCAAGAAAACTATGTCAATATGTATATTAATGAATATGTATTGTTTTATTTACATACAGTGCATCTGGAAAGTATTCACATCGCATCACTTTTTCCACATTTTGTTGTGTTATAGCCTTATTCCAAAATGGATTAAATTCATTTTTTTCCTCAGAATTCTACACACAACACCCCATAATGACAACGTGAAAAAAGTTTACTTGAGGTTTTTGCAAATTTATTAAAAATAAAAAAACTGAGAAAGCACATGTACATAAGTATTCACAGCCTTTGCCATGAAGCTCAAAATTGAGCTCAGGTGCATCCTGTTTCCCCTGAACATCATTGAGATGTTTCTGCAGCTTAATTGGAGTCCACCTGTGGTAAATTCAGTTGATTGGACATGATTTGGAAAGGCACACACCTGTCTATATAAGGTCCCACAGTTGACAGTTCATGTCAGAGCACAAACCATGAAGCATGAAGTCAAAGGAATTGTCTGTAGACCTCCGAGACAGGATTGTCTCGAAGCACAAATCTGGGGAAGGTTACAGAAAAATTTCTGCTGCTTTGAAGGTCCCAATGAGCACAGTGGCCTCCATCATCCGTAAGTGGAAGAAGTTCGAAACCACCAGGACTCTTCCTAGAGCTGGCCGGCCATCTAAACTGAGCAATTGGGGGAGAAGGGCCTTAATCAGGGAGGTGACCAAGAACCCGATGGTCACTCTGTCAGAGCTCCAGATTTCCTCTGTGGAGAGAGGAGAACCTTCCAGAAGGACAACCATCTCTGCAGGAATCCACCAATCAGGCCTGTATGGTAGAGTGGCCAGACGGAAGCCACTCCTTAGTAAAAGGCACATGGCAGCCCGCCTGGAGTTTGCCAAAAGGCACCTGAAGGACTCTCAGACCATGAGAAACAAAATTCTCTGGTCTGATGAGACAAAGATTGAACTCTTTGGTGTGAATGCCAGGCGTCACGTTTGGAGGAAACCAGGCACCGCTAATCATCAGGCCAATACCATCCCTACAATGAAAAATGGTGATGGCAGCATCATGCTGTGGGGGTGTTTTTCAGCGGCAGGAACTGGGAGACTAGTCAGGATAACGGGAAAGATGACTGCAGCAATGTACAGAGACATCCTGGATGAAAACCTGCTCCAGAGCGCTCTTGACCTCAGACTGGGGCGACGGTTCATCTTTCAGCAGGACAACGACCCTAAGCACACGGCCAAGATATCAAAGGAGTGGCTTCAGGACAACTCTGTGAATGTCCTTGAGTGGCCCAGCCAGAGCCCAGACTTGAATCCGATTGAACATCTCTGGAGAGATCTTAAAATGGCTGTGCACCGACGCTTCCCATCCAACCTGACGGAGCTTGAGAGGTGCTGCAAAGAGGAATGGGCAAAACTGGCCAAGGACAGGTGTGCCAAGCTTGTGACATCATATTCAAAAAGACTTGAGGCTGTAATTGCTGCCAAAGGTGCATCGACAAAGTATTGAGCAAAGGCTGTGAATACTTATGTACATGTGATTTCTCAGTTTTTTTTATTTTTAATAAATTTGCAAAAACCTCAAGTAAACTTTTTTCATGTTGTCATTATGGGGTGTTGTGTGTAGAATTCTGAGGAAAAAAATGAATTTAATCCATTTTGGAATAAGGCTGTAACATAACAAAATGTGGGAAAAGTGATGCGCTGTGAATACTTTCCGGGTGCACTGTATATGTTAAAAATATTACATCGACGAAATATTTTAAGGCTGAATTGATTTAGAACATTATTGTATGCATTAATAAACTAACTTGTTAAATTTAAATGACATTTCTTTTCAGATTTGTTTTTAATAGTGACATACTGTAATTAAAACACTCCAATTTTTATTGGTTCATGAATGCAAACAAAGAAAAAACATTTTTTTTATAATTTTAATTTCTCTAAACTTGTTCACTCCAGGCTGTCACTAACAATCAAGCTGCAGTTTAAGATTTGGGAATCCTGCCTCCCCTTATACAGCATTTAGTGGGTGTTGATTTATGCTAATGGAAGGGCTGGCACATATGCATCAATTTCAGTAGCATTTCAGATTCATCACAATACACACGTGGGTACAATCCATTTTGATTTATATATAACTTTACAGAATCTGGAATGTGACTTGCTGACAATGAAATGGTGCTGGTTCTATGTATGTTTTGGTGAATTATTTTGTATATCTTTATCTACTAGTGCTTTTCTAGTTACCAATGCTCTGAAAAGACTAAAATAATCAAAATGTTAATTTTTTCTATGTTATGGAAACTTGTAGGGGGTATTAAAAACCATCAACTGAATATTTTCTTTATTCTTTATAGTATATGAAATGATACAGTTGACACAGAGGAACAGGTTTTATTTTTCATCAGCTCTCACCAAATTGACTTGTATTCAACATGATACGCATATATGACTGTAATGCTTGTTACTGTGGTAAATATTGAAATGGTAAATAGAGAATTTTTTAAAATAATTTTGATATATATAATAATAAATACAGGCTTAAACGAAAAAAAAAACACTAGGGTATTTATTTCTCTGACAAGAAGGTCATGCTAGGCTTTATTATCGTGCATGCCAATAAAATAAAAAGAGAGAGAAGTCACAGTAATCAACAACACTACATAAAGCCCTTTATGACTTTAGTCAGGCAGAGAGCAGTCTTCATGCTAACTAAACAAAAGGCCTGCTTTACTGGAAGCATAGTTTACATCCAGTCATTAACCGACACACAGTGAATTCGGAGCACCGTTTCATGTCTCTCTTTTCTTCATCTACCTGATGTCGGAGAGTATTCCTGTCAGTAATTTGTTGCTAATCAGCTGTCAGTTTGGAGTGATGATGAGGTGATCATCTCTTGCAGAAGGTAATGGCCTTAAAAGTCAGCGAGTCAATGTCAATGGGATTACTCCGATTCAATCACGGAGCCGAATGAGGGATGGCACCTGCTGACATTACCACTCATTTTGAGTCCAAGCATCTGGGCCCTAGTAAATAACCATCAGTGGGAGGGTCTGGGGGACAGGTCATTAGCCCTGAGAAAAATAAATATCGCTTCCCTCCTGACGGCTGCAAGTCATTTAGCTCAGGCTAGGAAATTTCACCCTAGATTAAGTATGATGAGCCAATATCAGTCAGAGGAGGCCATACTGAGAGTGCTTGATGAGACAGAGGGAAAATTTATATTCTGCTTAGGAAATGTAATATGAATTTAAAGAGATGATCGGTTGGCATAGAAGGGGGTTATGAAAATTGACTTGAACAAAAAGAGAAAAAATTGGGGTTTATTTATTTATTTCTGGATGGACAAATTTAAATGAAGTTTCATTTCTTATTCTGCGTATCCTGTCACACTTAAGACATGCTGTTCTTGAAACGTGTATAATCCTCAGTGTGCGGATGGTCATTTTTATGAGAGGTAGTTCTGCTTCAAACTGCTTACAATGGTCAAAGTTAAAGTTTAATGTTTAGTCAAAAATGGTGTAATCAGTGCTGAATCGTTTAAAAAATAAATGAAAACAAAGTATTTAAGAAAGTAAATGAGAATTTGAATAAGTTCAAAAATAAATTCTCTTTAAAAAAAATATTACTGTCAATGCTCAATAATTTTATTCTGTATTTTTTAAATATGTGAATGTGAATGAATGTTTAACACAGGGGTGCCCACACTTTTTCGGCTTGCGAGCTACGTTTAAAATGACCAGGTCGAAATGATCTACCTACATTAAAAATGCTATATACTGTATATATATCTTCTGTTTCGTCCTGCTTCCCCTCAAAACCGGTTCTGGTCACACGCAGCCGACACGCCATTTCTCAATTCCTATTCGTCCTCTTCCAAACCCTTCCCCACGCTGCCAGCGGCTCCTCTTCAAAACCAGTCCCGCCCACATGCAGCCAACACGGCATTTCTCGATTAGCGTTTGCTTCCATGGGTGCACAGATAACTCAAGCTCCTGGCCACAGACCATACTGTTTTAAAATACACAGGCAAATTTATCACCAAATCTCTCCACTATACACTAACATTTCTACCTCTCCAGGATATGAACAGTTGTATGTTTTTGACACAGCACAAGCTACTGAAGTACGCTTACAAGATAAAGCAAACTCTGCATGCAGCGAAAATTTACTTCTCCAGCTAGATTCCATGCTCAGAACCATCACCCCCTTCGCTAAATCATACAAACACATGCATGAAATCGCTCAGTCCAATCCAACAGCATCTGTACGAATGGTTTTCAAGGAATACCCTGGGCAGGATTTACAACAATACAATGCCCCGACATGTCACACCGATGTTGCAGCGATTTTTGTCGAAGAAGAAAGAGACATTTGCATCTATCCCAGAGGCAACTCCAGTAAACATATTTCCACGCTCAATATGAATTGCGATCCTATGGTTTACCCACTTTTATTCCCTTACAGAGACATTGGCTGGCACAAACATTTAGAACATGTTCCCGATAAAAGTACCGGCTTACTCAATGCCAATGTTACGCGTACAGATTATCAATGAGTAATACATTTAGTATTTTGCACTCCAGCGGCAAACTATTCCAACAGTACGTTGTAGACGCATATGTTAAAACAGGGCGTGTCTCAACTACCAAAGATTACATCAACAAGATCTACGCGTGGAACAATACAAAGGACTATCAGACGCACTGCAAGCAAAGGCTGAAAATAACAACGTATGTGTAAGCAAAATGATCATATTACCATCCATATTACCATCCACATTTCCAGGAAGTCCAAGATACATGCAACAAAACTATCAGGATGCCATGGCCATAGTACGTAAATTTGGAAATCCTGATTTATTTATCACTTTCACATGTAATCCTGCTTGGCCGGAAATTCTACAGGCACTGTCGGATACCCAAAGACCAGAGCACAGGCCTGATATTGTAGTATGAGTCTTTTGGATTAAGCTGCAGGAATTACTTAGAGACATTCTACATCATCATCTTTTTGAGGTTGTTATCTCTTATATTTACGTAATCTAATTTCAGAAGCGCAGCCTTCCTCATGCCCACATGCTGTTTACTCTTCACAATAATTCTCAAATAAGAACCAGAAAGAAAGAAGAAGAAAGTACTTCTTTCTTGATTTCTGAATTCCATTCTCACCTTTTTCAGTTCCTATTCTTACACCGCCGTATGCTACGGCGGGTGTCAGCTAGTATATATATATATATACTGAGTATACTTTATACATAAAATATATGTTGTCGTACCTTGCATAACTGAATAACCCTTATGGCACAATAACAATTCAATACATTTATGGTCACCACAGTATTTGGATTTAATAATCTTCATGTGGGAAAAGGCTGACTCGCATAAATAAGTAGAGCCGAATGATGCAGTCAAGGAGGTAGCTCTTATAAGGACTTCTTATGCTTAATGATCGAGTGACTCACCCGGAACGATCCTTCGGTGTGTCTGCCTTTGCTTTTGAATTCAGCCAAGAGAAAAATGATGGCTGTCCGATTAACTGCGATTTTAGTTCTCTCTCCTTTCTTTTTCTCAGATCGCTTTTCAGAAGGAAGTCAGTTTCATAGTTTTTATGAACAGTTCGAAAGTGCCTTTCCACATTTTCCTTCTTTGGAATAGCAATGATAGATTGACAGATCAGACTTTGATTGTGACATTGTGAGAAAAAAAATCCTCTTCCAATTTCATATCCAGCCCATACCCTCCCCAAACAATTTTTTTTTTAAATCCCTTCTTCAGTCATTATAAATTGGAAGGCTAACTAAATCACAGCCGGAGTTTTGCAGTAGCTCGCGCTTTTGATCGTGCGTGCGGGATGACCAGTGTGATAGAAGAAAAGAGATCTCAGACTGGCTGCCCTGTATGTCAGTCAAGTGGCAAATGCCATAGGGAGGATATATAGACTAACATTTAAATTGTTTCTCTTTTTTTAATACAACACAATCTACCTGCACTACCTTTTCAATCTACCGGTCAATCGCGATCGATGTCTTGGGCACCCCTGGTTTAACATAATATAAAAAATAAGTATGATGTCCATTCACTTACAAATCCTGTTGATCCAGTTAAGGTTCCCTGCGGTTAATGCCTGTCCCTGCAGCATTTGGCACACAGCAGAAACCTGAACAGGCCGCCAGTCCAAGTGCACACTCACACTTACTCACAATGGGCCGGTTAAGAAATTAATAAACTCACAGGATGAAAACCACACTGAATAGTGACCAGTCCTTGGGCTGCAGATCTATGGGAATAACCACTCTGCCACCCCTACACCCAGATGTTAGTTAGTTTAAAATAAGTATATATCTAAACTTTAATTGTGTGTTTACTCATTACTATTTTTATTTTGAAATGCATGCCGGATAGATTACAGCTCCCCATGACCAAAAACTGGATTCAGTAGGTCCATAAAATGGATGGATATAAAGATATACTGTATATTCAATGAAATATAAAATATAGATATATAAAAATGAATTTTGTTAATTAATTTTCACTTAAGTGGTCTAAGCACACTGAAAATGTACTGTGTATCTCTTCGAATTTACTTACATTTGGAGTTATTGTAAACTATTGCACTTATTTCTCAATTTATTTTTAAATGCATGCCTAGACAAACTCACAAGCTTTAAATGCTTTTTAAGTGGGTTCATAAAATGGACGGATAGCTAGAAACAGAGAAACAAAAAACAAATAAAAACTGGCTAATTATTGAATCCTGCATGAAGTCATTTCATTTCTGTCTTCTTCTTTTGGCTGCTCCCGATAGGGGTTGCCACAGCAGATCATCTTTTTAAATATCTTCCTGTTCTCTGAATATTGTTCTGTTAATGCATGCTGTGTTTATTTGAAATATATATTAAAGCAAATTATATTAAACAAAATGTAAAAATGCACAAATAAATTATGTTAAGTAAGTAATTAATTTATTTTATTTCTATATTTATTTTTATGTACAAATTAAAGAAACACTCCACTCAAAAATGATATTTTTTATGTGTTACCCAATTTAATTGTAGTGGTGGTCGAGAAATTTTCACACAGAATTAAAGAAAACAGTTTACGGCATAATGGAATAGACCCATTCTGTAAAACAACAAATGATGTAAAATATGTCCATGAAGAAAAGAAGAAAAATTCTCATGTAACTCGTGTCATATAATCCACATGTCTGTTAACCATTTATATCATTAAAACAAGCAACATGCATACAGTACATTTCAGCTAAAATATACTAAAACTTGGCATCTAAATTAAACATTAAAGCTGCATTCCCATAATACTGTGTGTTTGAACTGAAGATCCACCTCTCCCTGCCATTCATTGGTCAAGAATCCTCTCCTGAATTCAAAAGCACAGTATTATGGGATTGTGTCTTTCCTTTTTAAATGTATGATGAGTTTTCTAGAACTATTATTAATATTTTAGAAAACAAGCATTTTGCATGATTTGACAAATTAATGAATAATATAAATTATGTGACCCGAATTATGTGTGAATTTGTTTTGTTTTTCCCATTGATGTTTTTCACATTAGTTGCCACTGACTAGAGCGGGTCACCATTATGCTCGTTACATCACTGTTTTCTCCTGTTCTCCATAAAAATTATAAGAATAATTAGTTATTTGTATGAAATGCTATTTGATTGTAATAAAATTAATAAAATAAAAAAAAAGCATAAGAATAAAAAATCTTCTTGCCACCACTACAAACTACATGGGGTATGTAATATATAAAATAATAATTTAAATAATAAATAATAATTTCTGGGTGTAGTATTTCTTTAAAATATGCATAAAACACATATAAAATGTATTTAAGTAGCAGAATACGTTCTGTATTCATTTTAATTATTTCCTTTTAGAAATACTATTAAAAAATAAACAGATGTTGAAAAAAATATTGAAATACAGAAATTCATATTTTGAAATAAATATGCACTAATGATATATTAACCTTCTGCGAAGGCATCAGCATTTCACTGTAACCTTTTGGATTCCTGCTATTTCTTTTGCAACATTTCAACTTCAACACGTGTCCTTCATTTTATTGTAAATTTCATCTGGTTGACCCCATTCAATGGGCAGAATCACAAAGATTTGTCCACTTTCCCTACAGATCAGGTTTTCCAAGTCAACACAAGTGTAAATTATATAAAATAACTTGTGAAATGGCCTCTCAACATTATCACCCATTTTAGACCTAATTTAATACAAGAAATATATTAGTTTTATTAGTGTTTCTGAATGCAATGAGAAAAGTATAAAAAGATTACATAACTTTGCTAATAAGGCATTGTTTAGTTATCTGCCTCATTAAAAGTGCTGCCATATTTCGTGCATCTATCCAATGAGAAAAGACGCTGGGAAAAGGCCTCCCGTGTCAGAAAACAGTAAGTATTCTGATTACTTAATCACTGAACCTCAAAGATGATTCCTCTGTTTCAACAGAGTACAAGCTAAAGACGTACACAGAAAGGTTTAATAAAGAGACATTAAAATTCACACTGAGTCACTGGAGAATGTTCTTCTTTCCAGATGTACAAGTCTACATGACTGACAGGCCCTGTATAAGGACATCTTTATTCAAAGCCATCTGTTCTAGCTAATCCCTTTTCTTTCATGCATGTGCGGTTTTAGTGACCCCTGACCTGGAAGATGTCTATAATCGAGGCAGCAGTCAACCTGAGTGGAGAGGGGGTCAATAATTGCTTCATTCATGTCCTACCAGAATTCCGGTGGGACAAGTCTCTTACAAAGATTCTCCAATCCCAAAGAGAATTAATTGTAATTTTTTTAATTGCTATGGTCACCTGTAGTATACTATGCAGAAAAAAAGAGAGATTCATCAAGAGAAATTCCAGTCTAAGAAGAATTATTCATTGTTTTTTGTAATATCCCACTGAAAAATGTTAGTGGAAAGACTGAAGAAGCCAACTCTGGTCTTGTGAGCAAATGAAATAAAGAACCTTATATTTTTAAGATCAATATAGTTCTGTTGGGCTGCCCTATTAGTAACGAATAATTGGTCGAATATAAGGGAGTCATAAGAACATAAGAAAAGTTAAATGAGAGGGCATCGTACTGTCACGGAGGCTCGTTATGACTGAGCTTGGTTGTCCTTATACCTCATAGACCTTTCTATTAAGAAGAACTTTGTACAATGGCTGAGATACACAATCGTCAAGCTTTTCTGTAAAAGAAAAATTAGTAAAGACCTCTCTGCATTAAAAAACAGTTGTCTTCTGAATTTTTTGCAACTGTTTATTCTTGAACTAATTCTCCCAAATTTTGCACTGCTGTCTAAGCATTCCCACATGTCAACCATCTACTAGTTCAGGGTTGCCCAATGTGTCGATCGCGATCAACCAGTAGATCACAAAGGTAGTGCAGGTAGATCGCGTTGCATTCAAAAAAAAATTTTTTTTAAACGTTAGTCTATTATATATCCTCCCTATGGCATTTGCCACTTGGTTGACATAACAGGGCAGCCATTCTGAGATCTCTTTTCTTCTAACACACTGGTCATCCCGCACGCACGATCAAAAGCGCAAGCTACTGCAAAACTCCGGCTGTGATCTAGTTAGCCTCATTGTTTATACTGACTAAAGAAGGGATTTAAAAAAAAAATTGTTTGGGGAAGGTATGGGCTGGATGTGGAATTGGAAGAGGATTTTTTTTTCACAATGTCACTATCGAAGTGCATTTGCCTGATCTGTCAATCTATCATTGCTATTCCAAAGAAGGAAAATGTGGAAAGGCACTTTCGAACTGTTCATAAAAACTACGAAACTGACTTCCTTCCAAAAAGTGATCTGAGATGAAGAAAGGAGAGGGAACTAAGATCACAGTTAATCGGACAGCCATCATTTTTCACTCGGATGAATTCAAAACTTACGGCAGACACACCGAATCATCGTTCCAGGTGAGTCACTTGATCATTAAGCATAAAAAGTCCTTCCAAGATGGAGAGATGATAAAAAGAGGCCTTCGTTGAGACAGATGGCTAGGAAGAAATTTCTGCTGAGATTTCAAGACCCCTGGCCGGAGAAAAAGGTGTTCCTCCTTGTCATTAAACATGCAGAATACAAGCAACTTAATAACAATCAATGGCCACTAGGCTTGGCATTTTTTTCCCATCTGACCAATATGTTGAATGAGCTTAATTTACAGCTGCAAGAAAAAGAAAATTACATGGTCAATATGATTAGCTCAGTTAATGCTTTCAAATGAAAAATGCAACATCTGTCCTCAAAGCTGCAGCGCCATGATTTGGGGAACATCCAAAACCTCATGTCAGAGCTGGAGAAGCAATGGAAGGCGTGTGCGCAACTTGACAGCATACGCTACACAGAGCAGATTGAAAACTGCCTGTCAGACTTTGACAGACGGTTTCAAGACTCATCTTTACTTGAGCCAATCGCTACATTTAAGTGCTATCCATTTAGGGAAGATGTTGAGGGTGATTCA
>JANRMT010056448.1:0-11292 GCA_026402145.1 Polypterus bichir lapradei
CTAATTCTCCAACTTCCCGTGTAGGTAGAAGGCTGAAATTTGGCAGGGTCATTCCTTGCAGCTTACTTACAAAAATTAAGCAGGTTTCATTTTGAAATTCTACGCGTAACGGTCATAACGGTCAACAATGTCTGCCATGTTGAACTTTCTTATTCATGGCCCCATCTTCACGAAATTTGGTAGGCGGCTTCCCTGCGCTAACCGAAACCAATGTACATACTTATTTCGGTGGTATGACGCCACTGTCAGCCGCCATATTGAACTTTCCAACGTCCCTAATTCTCCAACTTCCCATGTAGGTAAAAGGCTGAAATTTGGCAGGCTCATTCCTTACAGCTTACTTACAAAAGTTAAGCAGGTTTCATTTCGAAATTCTACGCGTAATGGTCATAATGGTCGATAACGGTCGACAATGTTCGCCATGTTCAACTTTCTTATCTATGGCCCCATCTTCACGAAATATAGTAGGTGGCTTCCCTGCGCTAACCAAAACCGATGTACGTACTTATTTCAGTGGTATGATGCCACTGTCGGCTGCCATATTGAAGTTTCCAACATCACTAATTCTCCAACTTCCCGTGTAGGTAGAAGGCTGAAATTTGGCAGGCTCATTCCTTACAGCTTACTTACAAAAGTTAAGCAGGTTTCATTTCGAAATTCTATTTATGGCCCCATCTTCACGAAATTTGGTAGGCAGCTTCCCTGCACTAACCGAAACCAATGTACGTACTTATTTCGGTGGTGTGACGCCACTGTCAGCCGCCATATTGAACTTTCCAACGTCACTAATTCTCCAACTTCCCGTGTAGGTAGAAGGCTGAAATTTGGTACTTATTTCGGTGATATGATGCCACTGTCGGCCGTCATATTGAACTTTTTAACGGTCTTTGTTACTTATGGGCCCATCTTCAAGAAATTTGGTACGCGGGTTCCCAACGCTAACTGAATCCTACTTACGTACATATATATGTCCATAGCCTGCAGCTCGGTCACCGTGTGAGGCGGCGTTGGGTCCCCCATCCCAACGCCTCCCACGTTGTAGGCTGCCTGCCTATATAAGGCCGTCTGTCGCTCCAGTTTCTACATTCCCTTCCTTGCTTCGCCACGGTATTCACATCTCCCTGCTGATAACTACAGCCTTTTTATTTAATCCACGGCTTCTCCGCTGTTTTATTGTTCATTTATTACAATTATAGTTATTGTGTAGGTATTTTAGACTTACTTTACATTGTTCAGGTACCCATTTCCTTTATCATTCCAACCATACCCCAATTAACATGTCTATCGAGGTGATCACCATCGATCAAAGAACTGTCACTTACCAAGTGGTTTCCATGCCTGGAGATGGCACCTGCCTTTTCCATTCTCTTTGTTACATATTGCACGGCCATATCAGGCTCACTCTTGATATCCGGAGGAACATTGTGTCTTATGTATTGAATGATTGGGACAGGTTCAAGGTGTGGACTGATGACGGTAAAGGAGATAATTATACTACACAGGAGCACTAGAAGAGTGAAATGCTTAAGTGTACCGAAATGGCCAAATATTTTACACCTTTGGATAACCGCCAATGCCTCTTAAACATCTTAGAGTCACAGGTGACGATTTCAGTAGTGGACACTTTGATGTTTAGAAATGTTTAAACTCTCAAAAGCTGGATGTGAAGTTATCAATGAAACTGGTTGTATACTTACAACGCTTGACAGATGCCGAATGTCTCTTCAACACAAGTCCTACAAATACTGTCGTAATTGAAACAAACCATGAAACTCAAACTGATTATGACAGCAGCAATCCAAGCTGTGAGATTTGAAACAAGATTACTGTTCCCATGGCCAACTGTACGTTGCATGCTCAAGAGTAAGCTCAGCGCACAGCTACAGCTTGGTCATATTACAACTGGAGGGCCGAACTGACAACGTAACATACAAAGAGATCCTTAACAAATAATTATTGGTATATTTTCCCTCAGTTTAAAAAGGTTTAATTTTCTTCTTAATAAAAATTTTAAGACAGTACTTCGCCGCTGCGAAGCGCGGGTATTTTGCTAGTAACCTAATATAATTATTCTAAAACTGGTCAGGGCTGACACCAGCATTTTAGATGTAACAGCTTAATCTTCATGCAAAAGCAGCATTAATTTAACAGCTTTATCTCAACTAAGAAAATGACAGTTATCTTTATCAAAGTACCTCATTATTATGGTATTCCACTAAAAAGTTGTCTGAAAGTAAACTATATATCACATTAAACATTTAACCAGTGGTGCAAGTTTGAATGAGTTTAAAATATGCAAAACTGAAAATAGTCAATTTTACAGTAAATCTACTAAGTCTATTAGTCTATTAAAAAACTTTAATTGTAAAAAATTAACATTGTATGTATAACAGTAAATACATTTAATAATGTGTTATTCAATGTGATGGAAAAGACGTATAGCTAAATAAAATATGTATCAAACTGTTTGTCAGAAATATTGAAAAATCTTTTGAGATTAGTGGCTTTCATCCCTACTTTTCTGTTGTTCACTCCTTCACAGGTGAACATTTCAAAATAAGCTGACTTGCAATTTTTTTGCTAGTATACAATGTGTATAATTCTAAATACCACAACCTCATTTACAGTTCTCTTATAGCTAAAATAAGTAAACAATTATCACTAATAATGCAAATGTAAAACAGCTTTTTGGCATGTCTTGTTTTTCTTTTAGCTGTTGAGCTAATCTGTTTATAAGACTTACAACTTACACCTTTTACATATATATTATAATCCTTATTAAGCTATCCTTTTCAGTAATTCTGTTTTACCCAATTCATCTAATATGGATGGCTATTAGTTATCTTAATGCTTATAATCTTTATTGCAAAATTATCTGGCAATTTCTAAAATATTATTTTTTAATTGTGTTCACTGATCCTCAACTTTACATATTTAATAATAATCCTATTTAAGGATTTCTTTATCTTTTAAAATTAACTTTTTTTTTTTAATGATAAATGGTCTCTGTTTATGGCAATTAAAAAAATAAAATTCCTGTATGCTATCTTTAACTGTTTCACCAGTCCGAAATAATTTTGCACAGAAAAGTAACAGAAGACCCATGAATTTCAAAGAGCAACATTGCTGGAATAAATAAAGTCCAGGGGCCTCATGTATAACGCCATAACGTAGAACTCACACTATAACATGACGTAAGCACAAAAGCGTGAATGTGCGTACGCACAGAAAAATCCAGATGCATAAATCTGAACGTATGCAAACTTCCACGTTCTTCAGCTACATAAATCCCGGTCAGCCTGAAAAGTAACGCATATGCACGCGCCTGCTGTCTCGCCCCGTCTCATCCCGGAATTACGCCTCTTTGAATATGTAAATCAATATAAATAGCCCTTAAGCTCAGCATTCTGTGAAAAGAAAATGGCAAAACCAGGAGGAAAAATAGAACAATTTCAGCGAATTCCAAGTGGAGGCAAGGAAAAACATACTATTTGTTGGTTTAAACTATGGTATAAACAAGAAAAGGAAGTTGATTGAGTGACATAGCGTGTTGGAGATACTCGAAAGCTCAAGTTCATAAAGTTACACAGTGCCTGAAATAAAAAAGAAGTTGTCAGATATCAAATTCACCATGAAAATCTGAGTCGTAGCCCACCATCTGAGTTTCATATGAAAGCTTATTAGGCTACAGAGAAAAAAAATAGGCACACAGTGGGAAAAAAGCACGAAATGTCAACCTTAATCTCAAAATTTCCACTTTAATCACATAGTTTATTTTGTCATTAAAGTAGAACATCATAAACTTCATCTTAAAATCGTTTAATTTACTAGTTTCTCAAATCCCATCATAACTAAAGTAGCACGTTAAATGCTTTGTTTTGTATTTGTTCTTCTATGTGCTCTATGTGTGTGAATCATTACATGCTTCTTAAACTGGCTTTCTCTTCCTCCGACAGGACACAGAATCCATTACATTCGTAATATTACAGCTCTCTGAATAATTAAAATACTGAGATGTATACTTGATATAATTTTCATGATGATAGGAGTTAAAGCATGTTATTAAACTATGGTAACACAGTGGCACAGTGATTGTGCGCGACCTTCGATGAAATAATTTATTGCAGCAGTACTGCCTCTTTCAAACGTACTAACCCCCAATTCCTGTCCTTCCTTTTCTTTCTCCAAATATCCAATCGCCACACAATCAGCTCTGTAACAGACGTTAAGCCGTCTGTAAGCCTATAACGCCGATTCCTAAAAACTTTTAAGGAACATTAAAATATCTTCAAAGTACATGTTTAATTATTCTATCCTTCACGCCAATCCCAATGAAGCATACAGTGCAAGGCAGGAACAATCCATGAACGGAGCTGCAGATCCTTGCTAGCGTAGCGACACCGTGTCCTTTAATTATTAACAATATAGATTGTTTAAATGAAATTACTTATAAGTGCAAACAGTTCTACAAGGAGCACTTGATGGAGTGATTGATTGCGTTCAGAGCTCTTGGGATGAAACTCTTTCTGAACTGCGAGGTCCGTACAGTAAAGGTTTTGAAGCGTTTGCTGTGTGAGAAGCAGTTAAAATAGGAAGCATGGCTAAGGCAGCATATGCTTGATGCTGTATACCGATAATTCTATTTCCGATCAGCTGCTCTGAGTGGTGCAGTGAGAGTAATATGGAAAAAGATGATCCGCTGTGGCAACCCCTAACGGGAGCAGCTGAAAGAAGAAAAAGAAGGTGCAGTGAGAGTAACGACGCTAAAGCAGCTATGGTATTTGGTTTAGTTTGACCATTCTGTGGACCATTATATTGTTACAGGTTAATTACAATCAGATGCATTAAACTAATAAACAGTATGCGGTTAATTTCAGTGTATTTATAAAGCCGCGTCAAGGATGTGGATCTGAAAAAGAAAGGGTAACCACATAGGAACAGTAGAACTGCTTTGAAGCTGGGTGCCGCCAGTCTGCAAAACCGAGCGCAGAACTTGCGTACGCCAGGGTATGAGGTAGTGTGGAAATGTGCGTAGCTTTACGCCAAGTTTAGGTTTTATCCATCCATCCATCCATCCTCTTGCCCAGAGGGGACTGGGCGGTCTCTTGGTCTGGAATCCCTACAGATTTTATTTTTTTTCTCCAGCCTCTTGAGTTTTTTTTTTTGTTTTTTCTGTCCACCCTGGCCATCGGACCTTACTTATTCTATGTTAATTAATGTTGACTTATGTTTATTTTTTATTGTGTCTTCTATTTTTCTATTCTTCATTTTGTAAAGCACTTTGAGCTACATTTTTTTGTATGAAAACGTGCTATATAAATAAATGTTGTTGTTGTTCCGCTTATCCGAGGTCGGGTCGCGGGGGCAGCAGCTTAAGCAGAGAGGCCCAGACTTCCCTCTCCCCGGCCACTTCTTCCAGCTCTTCCGGGAGAATCCCAAGGAGTTCCCAGGCCAGCCGGGAGACATAGTCCCTCCAGCGTGTCCTGGGTCTTCCCCGGGGCCTCCTCCCGGTTAGACGTGCCCGGAACACCTCACCAGGGAGGCGTCCAGGAGGCATCCTGATCAGATGCCCGAGCCACCTCATCTGACTCCTCTCGATGCGGAGGAGCAGCGGCTCTACTCTGAGCCCCTCCCGGATGACTGAGCTTCTCACCCTATCTTTAAGGGAAAGCCCAGACACCATGCGGAGGAAACTCATTTCAGCCGCTTGTATTCGCGATCTCGTTCTTTCGGTCACTTCCCATAGCTCATGACCATAGGTGAGGGTAGGAGCGTAGATCGATTGGTAAATTGAGAGCTTTGCCTTACGGCTCAGCTCCTTTTTCACCACGACAGACCGATGCAGAGCCCGCATCACTGCGGATGCCGCACCGATCCGCCTGTCGATCTCACGCTCCATTCTTCCCTCACTCGTGAACAAGACCCCGAGATACTTGAACTCCTCCACTTGGGGCAGGATCTCTCCCCCAACCCTGAGAGGGCACTCCACCCTTTTCCGGCTGAGGACCATGGTCTCGGATTTGGAGGTGCTGATTCTCATCCCAGCCGCTTCACACTCAGCTGCGAACCGATCGAGAGAGAGCTGAAGATCACGGCCTGATGAAGCAAACAGGACAACATCATCTGCAAAAAGCAGTGACCCAATCCTGAGTCCACCAAACCGGACCCCTTCAACACCCTGGCTGCGCCTAGAAATTCTGTCCATAAAAGTTATGAACAGAATCGGTGACAAAGGGCAGCCCTGGCGGAGTCCAACTCTCACTGGAAACGGGCTCGACTTACTGCCGGCAATGTGGACCAGGCTCAGACACCGGTTGTACAGGGACCGAACAGCCCTTATCAGGGGGTCCGGTACCCCATACTCCCGGAGCACCCCCCACAGGATTCCCCGAGGGACACGGTCGAATGCCTTTTCCAAGTTCACAAAACACATGTAGACTGGTTGGGCAAACTCCCATGCACCCTCCAGGACTCTGCTAAGGGTGAGGAGCTGGTCCACTGTTCCGCGACCAGGACGAAAACCACACTGTTCCTCCTGAATCCGAGGTTCGACTATCCGACGGACCCTCCTCTCCAGACTTTTCCAGGGAGGCTGAGGAGTATGATCCCTCTGTAGTTGGAACACACCCTCCGGCCCCCCTTTTTAAAGAGGGGGACCACCACCCCGGTCTGCCAATCCAGAGGCACTGTTCCTGATGTCCATGTGATGTTGCAGAGACGTGTCAACCAAGACAGTCCTACAACATCCAGAGCCTTAAGGAACTCTGGGCGTATTTCATCCACCCCCGGGGCCCTGCCACCAAGGAGTTTTTTGACCACCTCGGTGACTTCAGTCCCAGAGATGGGAGAGCCCACCTCAGAGTCCCCAGGCTCTGCTTCCTCATTGGAAAGCATGTTAGTGGGATTGAGGAGGTCTTCGAAGTACGACCCACAACGTCCCGAGTCGAGGTCAGCAGCGCACCATCCCCACCATATACGGTGTTGACACTGCACTGCTTCCCCCTCCTGAGACGCCGGACGGTGGACCAGAATCTCCTCGAAGCCATCCGAAAGTCGTTCTCCATGGCCTCTCCAAACTCCTCCCATGCCCGAGTTTTTGCCTCAGCAACAACCGAAGCCGCATTCCGCTTGGCTTGCCGGTACCTATCAGCTGCCTTCAGAGACCCACAGGACAAAAAAGTCCTATAGGACTCCTTCTTCAGCTTGACGGCATCCCTCACCGCCGGTGTCCACCAACGGGTTCGGGGATTGCCGCCACGACAGGCACCGACCACCTTGCGGTCACAACTCCGGTCAGCCACCTCAACAATAGAGGCACGGAACATGACCCATTCGGACTCAATGTCCCCCACCTCCCTCGGGACGTGGTTGAAGTTCTGCCGGAGGTGGGAGTTGAAGCTACTTCTGACAGGGGACTCTCCCAGCAGACCCTCACAACACGTTTGGGCCTACCAGGTCTGACCGGCATCTTCCCCCACCATCGAAGCCAACTCACCACCAGGTGGTGATCAGTTGACAGGTTTTATCGCGATTTGAATGCAGAAACGTTCTTAGGCAACATTTCTGTGCATACACACCATTTATACATGAGGCCTCTGGTGATAGTAATGATAATAATTTAATGAACTTACATATCTTCTGAGATTTCTTCACGTTATATTGATGATGTCTTTTTATCTAGGACTGCAGGTAGATAATTTGAGTGCATTGTAGGCATTGAAACTTTAATTTGTCCATCCCAAAATTTCCTTATGTTCTGTCAAGAACTCGGTCCTATACACTGTTATCTGATCTTCTTTTGTTGAGTACTGTATGTGTTTTTTAAAGATGTAAGGGAAGCCAATGGCCCAGTGCTTTTATTTCATCTTCAAATCCCTGTCTGGTCTCCTTGGCTTGAAGGTTTCAAGGTGTGTTAAACTTCAAGAGCATTAATTTTCTCTTAGACCAAGTCAGTAGTCCCTTTAATAAGACCCCTTAAGGCATCCTGCACAGGCTCCCTGGGACACAGACAGGCAGACATGTTGTTAAGCACCACCACATGTTTATTTACAGTTTCTATTTGTAAGTTTAAGTGCACCACAAACCCCCAAGACTCCTCAAAGTCCAGGCCTCACACTGCCTCTTTTCTTCAGGCCGCCTCCACTCCTCGCCTTCCAGTTTTGTCCTTCTTCCACCCGACTCAAGCCCTGAATGAAGGGTAGCGGCCCCTTTTATAATCACCCGGATGTGCTCCAGGTGTGGTGGAAGTGCTGAGGTCCAGGGTCCGCAACACATTGGGGCGCCCCCAGGTGGTGACCACGGGCCTCTACAGGGTTGAGCTTCAAAGCCCTGTACCCGTGGCCACCAAAGGCACCAGGGTGGTCTACCCCACATGGTCTGAGGGAGGCGCAAGCACTCCTCCGGTCCTCTGAGGCATCCCGGCTGGGTAGCCCCCCCAGCCATCTGCGACAATATATACCATGTTTTCCCTAAAATAAGACCTACTCCGAAAAAAAGCCATAGCATGATTTTCAGGCTGTTCTGTAATATAAGCCCTACCCCAAAAATAAGCCCAAGTCAAGATCGTCAGCTGAAAAGTAAGGCGCCTAAGGCCGGGTTTATACTTCACGCAATGCGACGCGTGTGCCTGAAACATCCATTAAATTCCGAGGACACCTTGACACAATATCTCTGAAAAGGATGTTTAATTTATATTTGATTACATCCATCAATTCAGGGATGCGCCCATTCCAGCAGCTTTGGCCCAAGACAGAAACCAAATCCCCGGACGCGGCATCAGCTCATCGCAAGGTGAACACAAGCACACACACACACTAATGTCATTGTAGCTTCACCAAATCCCCAAACCTTCATGTCTTTGGATGGAAAACTGAGCACACTGTGGAAACCCACCAGGAAAACATGCAAACTCCAGGCAGGGATCACAAGGGATGTGACTTCCTGCGAGACAACAATGCTACCGCTCTGCCACCGTGCCACTCCATATATGTAATTATTAACAGTATTCATTATTTAAACAAAGTTAACGATTTATCTGTAAAATGTGACATACACATTTTAATGCATTTCATCATGAAAGTGATATCAAGTATAAATCTAAGGATTCTAAATGTGCAGAGAGCTGGAATATCATAAATGTAATGTGTGCTGTGTGGTGA
Source organism: Polypterus bichir lapradei (assembly GCA_026402145.1). Classification (NCBI taxonomy): domain Eukaryota; kingdom Metazoa; phylum Chordata; class Cladistia; order Polypteriformes; family Polypteridae; genus Polypterus; species Polypterus bichir. The sequence continues at coordinate 9,159 of JANRMT010056448.1, forward strand.
TCTATTGCTGCTTGCTGCTGCTGTCAGGTCAGGAGGAAGCCCCAGAAGTGCGTAGCGATTTAACAACTGGGATGATGTTTATGATGGTCTATTTTAATGCTAAACTACAAGGTTAAAGTGGACATTTCGAGGTTAAAGACAACTTTTTCACTTTAATCGCAAAATAGACATTTTCATATCCTTATTTATTTTTCTCTGTGGCTCAAATGCGACAGAGGTCAGATGCAGGAAGGAGGATTGCACTTTGTCAGATGGCTGACCTTGAGTGCAGTTTTTGTCAGAGGTTAGATGATGAATGCTGCTTTGAAAGAGGTAGGAGGGAGGATGGAATTATATGCTGCAAGATGCATGGAAGTATTGTTTGCAGGATTGGTGCTGTTTTAAAAGAAGCAGGAGGGAGGATGCAGTTTTGCCTGAGGAAGATGTCCACCACATCAAAATAACACCCTATACTGTTTGTGTGCCTTGTAAAATATCTGAAGCAAAATAACAGTCCATGTTTATTATTATTACAAAATGTAAAGCTAATCTGAAATAGTGAGGCTTTTCCAGTTCTAAATTGTAAGCTTTCTTACATGCAGTTTTCTCTTTTAGGTCTACATTTTAAGAACTTGGAAGAACATTTGTGGAGCTTACTCTGTCAGATGTCTGTCTTTAGCCTCTCTGGTTATCTCCTGGTTGGTCTGTGAACTCTTGTCACAATGATTTTTTCCTTCCTGTTCTTCTTTTTTTCATCATCAGGCAAGTGTTCTGTAAGTTGGTTGACTTAATGTTGATATTAAACATTCACAAGGTCCAGTTTGCAGTGCCACACCAGATGCTTACATTTTGTTAATATCAATGCTAAGTGTCATTGAAGTCTGTAAAACCTATATATGTAGGTTTTGGGAATATATTGTAACTGAAACTGTTGTTTACTTTTTCAAATTTATCAAATAGAAAACTTAGACAATTATATTTTACCCTTTTCTGTTCCATTTTCCAATTTACCCGTTAGAGTGCTCTGTTAGTCTTAAATCAGATGCCAAGAATGTGGCATGAGGGTCCTCTTATCTTTTATTGTCTCTGCAGCTCAAATGATGTCTAAATATGGCATTACCCAGGCCCTGGTGACCAGGCACAGATAGGGCTCAGGGCGTAGGTCTCGTGACAGTTTCTGATTCCTACATCTGGTTTGTGAAACTGAGCAGTAGTCTTCCAAAGAGTGAATTTGGATTTTATGGCTTTAGTAAGTCTGCAACTGTCAACTCTAAAGACCTATTTATGACACACATTTAAAGCAACCTCTATACATACTTTCATATTCATTGTTTAATATTTCATGCAACTATTAAAACACAGCATGTATTTAATATTACGTGAAATCCAGGGTTGGTTGCTCATGCCAAAGTGCTCTGTAAGGCTAGACTTTAAATATATGGTACCGAAATAAAAGCAAAAACATATTGTGTGTAAGATGTTTTTTACTGCTGCTCTCTGTAGACAGCCAAAAAAACAGACTTGGATTAGGATCAAACCCTTTGAGAGCACCTCTACTCCAGCTGATTGAAATGATTCTATTTATTTAGCACTGAAGTGCAAAAGTAGCCTGTGAACTGACATTTTCTCACAGAAAACTGCTTCTGGTGGGAAGTGCTTGAATCATCTTCATAGATGCATGGAATCACAGTTACTTTTTTCATAGATTGCTAGTTAAGATCGTAGATCAAAGTAGCACTTGCTTAAATGTCAGCAAATCAAAATTCTGCGGTTACACAGATATGGAAGTAGCCAGAGCTTTGAAATGAAGACTAAAAGGTTGCTTGTTCATTTCCTGCTGTCCCACTATGTGACTCTGATCAAGTGTTTAGCTTGCCAGTATTCAAACTGTAAAAAAAAGAGAGAGAGAGAGAGAGAAAGAAACAAATAAAAAAGGCAAATCATTGTACAATCTTACTGGTAAAGCTCTTTATAATAACAAAGATTTTAGATACATGTAGGCAATATATGAAATAAAGGTTACATGTTTATTTGTAGAATTCTTGTTTACACCCATGTACGTGTATGATAACTAGAAAAGAGAATTGTTGATGTCTACATGTGTCACTGATAGATAGATAGATAGATAGATAGATAGATAGATAGATAGATAGAT
>JANRMT010056449.1:0-13981 GCA_026402145.1 Polypterus bichir lapradei
TAGATAGATAGATAGATAGATAGATAGATAGATAGATAGATAGATAGTGTGGAGCCCAAGGGTGCATACAGCTGCCCTTCCCCAACAAAAACAGGCAGACACAAGTTTGCCACACAACACACACTTTTATTTTCAGTGTCTTCACAGCACACAAGGCTCACAGCCCAACACGGTCCCTTTTGCCACCAGTCCTTCCACCTCCACTCCTTCTCAGGCTTTCTCCTCTTCCTCCTGACTCTGGCCAATGACTTCTGGCAACTAGCCCCATTTTATAGGGCACCCAGGAGGACTCCAGGTGCCCAATGAGCTTCTTCTGGCCGCACTTCTGGGTGTGGAGATAGTGCGGCCAAAAAGGGCCCTTAAAATGTCTATGGCTCTCATGTTCATGACCCGTGGGCCCGCTGGAAATCAAGGGGGCTGCCCTCTGTCAGTCCAGGGGAGAAACTGTCCTTGGAAATATTCTCTCCCCTAGTCCTTCCATAATCAGGGAGTGCCAGCCATCCGCCACAATAGATAGAATGTTATCTGTCCCCAGAAGGAAATCTTGCTCAGCAACAGCTTACATCTGTCTTAATAGCAAGCAATTCTACAAAAACTGGCAACTGACATCTACCAGCAGGCTACTGTTTGCCTTGCCTTTCAGTGCCCTCACATATGTCTGTCTGGTGTTGCAGTATCTTATGCCATAGCATCTACATCCATCTTGGAATGGCTTCTGATCTAAATGGAAGCAAACGCTCATAATGAAGAACTTCTTACCCTGGCAGTCCTTAACCCGATCCCAAGCACTCAGAAATAACATAAGGGCCTTGCCAAGGTGTTTGAACTTTTGGACTGCAGTATTTCTTGTTACAGCTGTCTCTAAAATAAACCAAAGTCACCAAAGCTGTACTGCTTTTCCTGAGCACATAAATCATAAAAGTTCTTTTGGCCATTTTAGGAGCTGAGCAAGTAATTTTGAGCCACATCATGAGGTTTTAAAAGGCTGTACAGTTTTATTTACAAAATCAGAAACAGGTTGTGTTTCTTGGGAAATGTGTGCAGTTCTCGGCCAAATATCAAGAGGCTGATAAATTTCCCTTCCCAACATGAGTCTATTAGGAAAAAAGTAGAATGAGTAATACTATGATACACTGCAGTGAAAAGAGAAAGATGTTCATCCCAATTTATTTGAAGTCCACATAGCAATTAATCATCTGTGAGAGGCTATGGTTGAATTTCTCTGCCTGTTCATTTGATGAGGAATGGTAAGGAATAGTCTGAGTTTATGTAATTTACAATAGATTACATATCTCAGCAAACAGAGCACTCTCAAAGTTTCAATCTTGATCAGTGTGTATTTCTAGAAGATTTCCAAAACGTGCAATGAAATCATGGACCAGCCTTTTTGCAGATATTTCATGTCCCTTCTCAGGCATTGGAAAAGCTTCTACCCAGTGTGTGAACTGGTCTATTATGATGAGAATTTACGTGTTGCCTGACTTTGACAAGAGAAAAAGCCCATGAATATCTAGATGAACTCTGTCCATAGAGGCCCCAGCTTGGTAGTTTTGTAGTTTATCTTTGCCATGTTTGCATATTCTTTTGCATTGAGGACATCTTCCTACAAACAGACATACATCACCTAACATGTCAAACCATTGAGAATATGATTGATCTCGTCCTAGGGTTTTACCTTTTCCCAGATGACCAGACTGAGGAAGTGGGTGGCAAACTTCCAGGATGTCCTTCTTAAGAGAAGCATGTCCCACAACTTTATTGTAAAAGTGGAACCAGAAACCACTCCCAGCACTAGTACAGAACTTCATTGTGCATCTCAGTTAGGGGCCTGAAGAGCCAGCATTTCCAGACAGATGTACTTTGTACAGTTGCTTGCTCCTGGGATGTCTCCTGTGGACTATCACTAGTGCAGGACCAATAGATCAGGATCAGACTGCTGTTCTCTTTTAAAATACTGAAAGTCTGATGGTAGCAACCAGTTACTGTTAACATCTAACTTGGGTATGGTTTGTGGTGCTACAAGTTCCCTTTATATTCACTCCTGGAGTGTCAGGTCTTTGTGTGTATACCATCCACATCCTCTTCAAACCAAACTAACTGATAACAAAGCTTCTGAAAATGAAGACAACCACGTCATGGTAAAGTATTTAGGTTATGTCCAGCCTGATAGCAGTCACAGTAATAACGACTTTCTCATTTCTTCTTTAAGAGGTAATCTGCATTTGAATGATGGGTTCCAGCTCTTTGCTGAAATCATACTGAATCAGTTCCTCTGACAAGGTTGTTAAAACAAACAAGTCAAATTAAACTCTTATGGTCTGTATGAAGTATGAATTTACATCAAAGAAGGTGATGGTAAAATTGTCTGGTAAGATTAACTACAGCCTGAAGTTTCCTTGTTGTTATGTAATACCTCTGCAGTTCAGTTGTAACACTAATGGGGTTTCTTTATATCAATGGCATTACACCTGCAAAACGCCTCACTGGCACTGTGACTGCCAAGTCAGAAGTTTTTGATCTTTTCACCATTTAGCCTAACCTGTACATCTAATTAATTTAAAAATTGAAGTTGCAGAGCACTGTTTTCACCTTCACTTTGATCATCACCATTTTCAGCCCAACACCCATATATTAAACCTGCGGTATAATGGAGTACTTTTATGCTCATTTTCTGGGATACTTGTTCTGGTGTAAGTCCAAAGACACGCTGTTAGATGGAGACTGGTAAAGGGCCCTGCCAGAGTGTAGATGTGCAAATCCCATAAAGGTCCAATGTCAATCTCAGAATCCATTCCCCGACCAAATATGTACTGTGATGTAGGAAACTGGGTAGGATTTTTCAAGATAATAATTAATGTCCACATTAGAGACAGATTGAGAACACAGGGCACTGCAGGTAGTTCTGACACCTCCTGGACCATAATCTGTTCATGATGCATTCTGTGAAGTGTTTGTGTGGGCTTCCACTAAAAAACTGATTTCATCTAAAAGTCCAAAGATATGCTGTTAGCTTGACTGCCATGATGGTTGTGAATGTATGTTTTGATAGACTGGCATTCTCTCCAGGGCTGGCACATAGGTCTAGACTTTAAACATTGGTTCTGCACATTCTAGCATTGAAAAGGCACTTTAAGGAATTTAATTGATGAATCTGCTCTGAATTTCATTTGGGGCAGAGTCCTTCTTCTTTCGACTGCTCCCCATAGGGGTTGCCACAGTGGATCATCTTTTTCCATATCTTCCTGTGCTTTAGATCTTGCTCCATTACACTCACTCATGTCCACTCTCGCCACATCCATAACCCTTCTCTTAGGCCTTACCCAGCACCTCTGCACATGTCCAAACCAATGCAATCTCACCTCTCAGGCTTTGTCTCCCAACATTCAAACCTGAGCTGACCCTCTAATGTACTTGTCCCTAATGCTCTCCATCCTCATCACACCCAAAGCAAATCTTAACATCTTTAACTCTGCCACCTCTAGCTCTGTATCCTGTTTTTTTGGTTAGTGCCATCATCTCCTGCCCGTACAAAATAGCTGGTCTCACTACTGTTTTGTAGACCTTTCCTTTCCCTCTTGCTGGTACCCATCTGTCACAAGTCAGTCCTGACACTCTTCTCCACCCATTCCACCCTGTCTGCACTCTCTTCTTCACCTCTTTCCACAATCCCCATTACTCTGTACTGTTGATCCCAAGTATTTGAACTCACTCATGTTCAGCAACTCTACTCCCTCCTCACTATTCCACTGACCTCCCTCTCATTCGCACATATGTATTCTTTCTTGTTCCTACTGACCTTTATTCCTCTCCTCTCCAGAGCATATCTCTGCCTCTCCAGGGTCTCTTCAACCTGCTCCCTACTTTTGCTACAGATCACAATGTCATCAGCAAACATCCTTCCTTATGATGTTTCCGTATACAGTACCATAGCTCCTCTCTAGGTACCCTGTCATATGTTTTCTCTAAGTCCACAAAGACAATGTAACTTCCTTTTGGCTTTGTTTTTACTTCTTCATCAACATCCTCAGAGCAAACATTGTATCTGTAGGGCTCTTTCCCAGCATGAACCCATACTACTGCTTACTAATCATAAATTCCATTCTTAAACTAGCTTCCACTACTCATTCCCATAACTTCATGCTGTGGCTCATCAATTTTATCCCCCTGTAGTTACTACAGCTCTGCACATCCCCCTTATTCTTAGAAATCAGTACTAGTATACTTCTTCTCTACTCCTCAGGAATCCTCTCACTTCCCAAGATTACATTAAACAATCTGGTTAAAACCTCCACTGTCATCTCTCCTAAGCACCTCCATACTTCCACAGATATGTCATCTGGACCAACAGCCTTTCCATTCTTCATCCTCTTCATAGTTGTCCTTACTTATTCTTTGCTAATCCATTGCACTTCCTATTTCACTGTCTCCAAATCATCCAAACCTCTCTCTCTCATTCTCTTCATTCATCAACCTCTCAAAGTACTCTTTCCATCTGCTCAACACACTTTCTTGTGAGTATGTTTCCATCTTTATCCTTTATCACCCTAACCTGCTGCATACCTTTCCCAGCTCGGTTCCTCTGTCTAACCAATATGTACTGGTCATTTTCTCCCTCCTTAGTGTCCAACCTCTCATAAAACTCATCATATTCCTTTTCTTTACCCTTTGCCAACTCTCTTCAGCTTACACCTTGTCTCCTTGTACTCCTGTCGTCTTTCTGCATTTCTCAGACTACTTCTTCGCCAGCCTCTTCTTCTGTATACTCTGTTGTACTTCCCTATTCCACCAGCAGGTTTCCTTAATCTCCTTCTTCTGTCCAGATGTACAGCAAGCACCCTTCTAGCTGTCACCCTTACTACTTCTGCAGTAGTTGCCCAGCTGTCTGGTAACACTTTATTGTTACAGAGTGACTGTCTTGCCTCCTCCCTGAACTCAACTTTACAGCCTTCCTTTTTCAACTTCCATCATTTGATCCTTGGCTCTGTCCTCACTCTCCTCCTCCTCTTCTTGATATCCAACGTCATCCTAAAGACCACCATTCTATGCAGCCCTACTATGCTTTCTCCTGCCACCACTTAGCAGTCTCCAATCTCCTTCAGACTGACCCTCCTGTATAGGATATAATCTAACTGTGTGCATTTTCCTCCACTCTTGTATGTCACCCTGTGCTCTTCCCTCTTCTTAAAATATGTATTCACCACAGCTATGTCCATCCTTTTTGCAAATTCCACTAACTTCTGAACTTCTGAATTCCTCTCGTTGACACCATAACTACCCATCACCTCCTCATCTCCTCTGTTCCCTTCATCACCAAGTCCATTGAAGTCCACTTCAATGACCACTCTCACCCTTGGGTACACTCTCGACCACTTCATCCAACTTACTCCATAAAATCTTCTTTATCATCCATCACACACCCAACTTGCGGAGAATATGTACTAATAACATTCATCATCATACCTTCAATTTACAGCTTCACAATTATCACTTTGTCTGACACTCATTTAATTTTTAAAACACTCTTGACATACTTCTTCTTCTGGATAACCCCTACCCCATTTCTCCACCATTGTAGAATAATTACACCCCTTTCATCTGGTCTCTTGCATGCATAATATATCAAACTTCTTTCTCTCCATCATATCAGCTAACTGTCTCCCTTTACCAGTTATATTGCCAACATTCAAAGTTGCTACCCTCATTCCCACTCTCTTTTCCGTCATGTTCTCCCCTGCTTCTGGACAATTTCTGCCAGAATTTTGTTGGCTAACAGTACTGGTGGTGGGTGTTGTTAACATAGGCCTGGACCAATGCAGTCTGGAAATCTGTATTGTTGTCCGCATATTGATATTGTAAAAATTTTACACCGCATGCCCTTCCTGATGTAACACCTACCCATTTAACTGTGCTTGGGACCAGCATGAGGAAACACACTGGTTTGTGCATCCCCTGTGAAAGCTGGGGCAAAGTAAAGTGTCAATATTAAAAAATGATGAGGGGTGATTTTTGGGTGGAATTTGTTGGCACTGTGGTTAGGGCTGTTACCTCAGTTCTCAAGGACCCCAGGTACATATCTTGGTCCAGTCACCATCAGCATTTGCAATGTGTGGCATGGAGGTGCACAGGATTGTACTGCTGCTGCCTAAAAGGTTCATAGTCATAACATCTCTTAAACACTGCATGTGCAGAATTCATCTCTTCTGACCTTTTCTGTGAAGGGTTTTCCTGTATACTCTGGTTTTTCTCTAACAATCAGAATATGTAGAAATTGATCTGATTGGTCACTCTGGTCCCACGTAAATATGTATTTGTGGGCTACATGATGTACTGACACCCTGTTCAGTGCTCCTCATGCGGTAATGCACCTGCCAGGCATTACCAGTTTAAAGAAAAGGTTTTAAGACAAGTGTAAAATGTCTTACACTTATTACAAAAAATGGCACTTACCTTTTTAAACAGTTGAATTGTGAGTGCACATTTCCATAAACATTTTTTCTTTGTCACAGCAGGACTGTGACTTGATTTGGTTTTGGAGCACTTTTTGCATATCCAATTTATTTTCCTTTTTCTAAATTTTTTTGAGGATTATTTTTTGCGGCTGTTAATTGTTTTTGTGCTTTAAAGGAATGTATGTACCATGGCATGCCAACTCTAAGCTTGCAATGAAAGAACTGCATGCTGCTGTTAGCAGACAACAAACGGCAAATCCAGATGGGGCTTTTATTACTGTGGGTGATTTTAGTCATTGCAACTTTAGGACTGTATTCCTCAAATTTCATCAAAACATCGCCTGCCCCACCTGAGGAGATAGAATCTTAGATCGCGGTTATAGAAACATTGCTAAAGCCTAAAAGTCTTTTCTTCTCCACCACCTTGGACAATCACCTCTCCCTCTTCCACCTCCCTAAATACAAACCACTTATCAAATACATGAGACCTTCAGTGATGACTGTGAAAGTCTGGGCTAAAGAGGCAGAATGCTTTAAAGCAGAAGTTTCAGGACACAGACTAGTGCTTGTTTGTCACCAATGCCACTCAGGACTCAGAAGTGGACACTTGTTCTGTCCTAGATTAGATCAATATAAACATTAGTAAAATCATAACACAAAAACAGATTAAGACCTTCCTAAACCAGAAGCCTTGGATAAATAGAGAGGTTAGACTTGTTATGAAAGTTTGCAATGCCGCTTTCAGATTTGGTGATGCTGAGAGCTCATACAACACATCCAGGGCAACCTGAAAAAGGGCATCAGGAAAGCCAAACAGAAATACAAGCAACAAATTGAGGATCATTTCAAAAATTCTGACCCCAGACATATATGGCAAGGGATCCAGACAACCACAGAATACAGGAAGGTAAATACAATTTCATCATCAAGTAATGTCTCCCTTTCTGATGAGCTAAAAAGACTTTTATACTCATTTTGATTGGGACAATAAAACACTTGTAACCAAAACTGCCCCTCTCCCAGATGACCAGCCTCTCAGTTGTACAATCTGCATGAAGCAAAGTGAAAGCACGCAAGGCTGCTGGTCCTGATGGCATACCTGTGCTTGTGCTTAAGGCCTGCACTGGGCAGCTGTATGAGGTCTTCAGTAATATCTTCAATCCATCTTTGGCCTAGGCTGTTGTCCCCGCTTGCCTTAATTCCACAATAATTGTCTCGCAACCTAAACTACCCTCTCCAGGCAGCTTAAATAACTATTGCCCTGTTGCACTCACCCCCATCATCACCAAGTGCTTCCCACCTCAAATCCAATCTACCTCCCACACTAGATCCCTACCAGTAGGTCAACAGAGGATGCCATTTTCTCGACTCTTCACTCTACCCTGACACATCTGGATAAGAACAACTCCTACATCAAGATGTCATTTGTTGATTTTAGCTCAGTATTTAACACTATCATCCCCTCCAATATGGTAGCTAAACTCAGCAACCTTGGCATCAGCACCTATCTTTGAAACGTGACACTGGACTTTCTAACCAACAGACCCTAGTCTGTCAGGCTAAACAACCAGACATCCTCTGCCCTGATCCTGAAAAACGGCACACCACATGGCTGTGTACTCAGCCCACTCCTCTACCCTCTCTTCACCCATGACTGCGTCCCTTTGTATGACTCCAACTCCACCATAAAGTATGCAGACGACACTATGGTAATAGGACTGATCAGTGACAATAACAAGTCAGCCTACAGAGAGGAGGTTCAGAACCTGGTAACATGGTGTGCTGACAACAACCTTGCCTCAACACCAATGAAACTGAAGAGCTCATTGTGGACTACCGGAAAACTAAAGGCAGCAGACACACTCCCATCTTTATAAATGGGGATGAGGTGGAGTGTGTTTATAGCTTCAAATTCCTGGGCATCCATATCTCCGTGGACCTTTTTTGGGCAATAAACAGTCTGGTTAATAAAGCACAACAGAGAATCTACTGTCTGCAGAGGCTAAAGAAAGCCTACCTGTCTCCTCAGATTATGTTGAACTTTTACATCTGCACTATTGAGAGTATATTGACTAAATGCATTGCAGTGTGGTATGACAACATGACTCAGGCGCCGCCGCGAGTAGCAGCCTTTCCAGCAGCTCCGTGTACGACTTTATTTTTATACCTTTTTCTCTATTTTACTGATCACTCCTATCACTTTCTTTTATGTAGACTCATTCCCTGGACACTTTTTACTACTTGGACTCGTCTATTCAAGAAGTAGTCAACTTCAAGCGCTGAGAACAAATGCCCAAGCCATTGTGGTTCCCTATTTACCTGACGAGGTAAGAAAGTGGTATCGTGGCAGCAGAGCCAGATCTAAGCTAAGAGCGAAGCGACTTGTGAGAAAGTGGCGTTTCAAGCCTTCGGTGGCTTCTGTGATCCTGGGAAATGTAAACTCACTACCAAATAAGATCGACGAACTGGCCGTGCTGGTGAAAAATGTCAGGATCTACAGAGAATGCAGTTTGTTGTGTTTTTGTGAAATGTGGCTAATAACTAACATCCCAAATGCTAACATGGAGCTACCCGGGTTTAGCACAGTTAGAGCAGACAGAGACACAAATACCTGCGGGAAGCAGAAAGGAGGAGGACTCGCTCTCTATGTAAATACAAGGTGGAGTAACTCTGGACATGTAAACGTCAAAATCTCCACTTGCTGCAGGGACATCAAACTGTTGGCCGTAAGTCTGCGTCCCTATTACTTGCCCAGAGAGTTTGGACACGTCATTGTTGTTATTGTTTACATCCCTCCTCAGGCGGACATGGAGATAGCGGTTGACGTCATCCATTCTGCAGTTGCTAAGTTACAAACACAGCACCCTGAGGCGCTTGTGCTAATCGCTGGAGACTTTAACCATGTGACGCTGGACAAAACATTACCTGCCTTCTCCCAGCATGTGGATTGTAGCACCCGGGGAAATAGGACTATTGACCTACTGTATACAAATGTTAAAGACGCATACAGCGCCACCCCGCTGCCTGCGCTTGGGAAAACAGATCATAACCTGGTTCTGCTTCAGCCTCAGTACAAACCAAGAGTGAGGGAGCTGCCTACAACCATGCGCTCATTCAGGAAGTGGTCCCCAGAAGTAATGCAGGCTCTGAGAGACTGCTTTGCAACTATGGACTGGGATATCCTGCAGGGATCACATAGTGAGAACACTGAGGAGGTTGTTGACTGCACTACTGACTACATCAACTTCTGTTTGGACATTGTAATTCTAGTAAGAACAGTACGATGTTATGCTTACAACAAGCCATGGATTACAAGTGACATCAAGGGCCTTTTGAACCAGAAGAAAAGGGCTTTTAAAGGCTGTGATCAGCATGAGCTGAAGCGTGTGCAGAAGGAACTGAGTCCAGCTCAGGGTGGCGAAGGAGCTGTACAGGAGAAAGCTGGAGCAGAAGTTGCAGAATAACAGCATGAAGGAAGTGTGGGATGGGATGAAGATCATCACTGGCCACAGTTCAAAGCGGGATGCCACCATCGAGAAAGACTTGGAGAGAGCAAACCAAATGAACAACTTCTTTAACAGGTTTAACCACCTTAACCCTCTCTCACCTTGGAGTACTGCAGCCTCCACCCATCCTTCTACTGATACCATGATAGGAGAGACATCCCCACCCACAATTACAGCAGCCCAGGTGAGCAGAGAGCTGAGGAGATTTCATGCCAGCAAAGCAGTGGGTCCAGATGGAGTATCGCCACTACTGCTGAAGGCCTGTGCGCTGGAGTTGGGGAGTCCTTTACAGCGCATCGTCAACCTGAGCCTGGAACGGGGAGAGTCCTGAGGTTTTAGAAAACATCTTGCGTCACCCCAGTCCCAAAGGTATCACGTCCTAGTGAGCTGAATGACTTCCAGCCTGTCACTCTGACGTCACATGTGATGAAGACCATGGAGCAGCTGCTGCTTCACCACCTGAGGCCACAGGTCTGCCACGCCCTCGACCCTCTGCAATTCACATACCAGGAGAATGTGGGAGCGGAGGATGCCATCATCTATATGCTACATCGATCCCTCTCCCACTTGGACAGAGGCAGTGGTGCTGTAAGAATTATGTTTCTAGACTTCTCTAGCGCCATCAACACCATCCAAACTCTGCGCTTTAGGGACAAGCTGACAGAGATAGGAGTAGATTCATACCTGGTGGCATGGATCATGGACTGTCTTACAGACAGACCTCAGTATGTGCATCTCAGGAACTGCAGGTCTGACATTGTGGTCAGCAACACAGGAGTGCCGCAGGGGAACGTACTTTCTCTGGTCCTGTTCAGCCTATATACATCGGACTTCCAATACAACTCGAAATCCTGCCACATGCAAAATTTCGCTGATGACACTGCTATAGTGGGCTGCATCAGTAGTGGGCATGAGGAGGAGTATAGGAACCTAATCAAGGACTTTGTTAAATGGTGGACTCAAACCACTGAACACCAGCAAAACCAAGGAGCTGGTGGTGGATTTTTGGAGACCCAGGCCCCTCCTAGATCCCGTGATTATCAGAGGCGACTGTGTGCAGAGGGTACAGACCTATAAATACCTAGGAGTGCAGCTGGATGATAAATTGAACTGGAATGTCAATACTGATTATCCATGCAAGAGAGGACAGAGCCGACTACAACATCTGCAATAAGATGCTACAGATGTTCTATCAGACAGTTGTGGCGAGTGCTCTCTTCTACGCGGTGGTATGCTGGGGAGGCAGCATAAAGAAGAAGGGCGCCTCACGCCTGGACAAACTGGTGAGGAAGGCTGGCTCTATTGTAGGCATGGAGCTGGACAGTTTGACATCCGTGGCAGAGTGACGGGCACTGAGCAGGCTCCTTTCAATCATGGAGAATCCACAGCATCCATTGAACAGTATCATCTCCAGACAGAGGAGCAGCATCAGCGACAGACTGCTGTCACTGTCCTGCTACACTGACAGACTGAGGAGATCATTCCTTCCCCTTGGGGATTAATAAAGTATCTATCTATCTATCTATCTATCTATCTATCTATTGTGGAGGTTGACCCGGACACAGACAGGCAGACACGTTCATGTCACCCACAAACACATTTATTTATACTATCTACAATAAGTGCACCACAAACCCCCAAAGTCCCCAAAGTCCTGGCCACACAATGCCTTCCTTTTTTCAGGCTGCCTCCTTGCCTTCTCCAGCTCAGTCCTCTCCGCTCCCGACTCTCGCCCTGAATGAAGGGAGGCGGCCCCTTTTATCCGCACCCGGATGAGCTCCAGGTGCTCCCCGGCAATCTCCCGCTGACACGCCCCAGTGTGGCGGAAGTGCCGGCTGTTCTCCCGGAAGCTCTCCGGGTGTCCCTGCTTCTCTTCCCCCCAGCACTTCCTGGTGCGGCGGAAGTGCTGAGGTCCAGGGTCCCCAAGGTATTGGGGTGCCTCCTGGCGGTGACCACAGGCCCCTACAGGGTGGGGCTTCCATGCCCTGAACCCATGGCCCCCAAAGCAACCATGAAGGTGGCCCCCACGTGATCCCAGATGGGCACACGCCCACTTCCGGTCCTCCAAGGCGTCCCGGCCGGGTCGTGGCCCTTGGCATCCTCGACACTATCTATCTATCTATCTATCTATCTGTCTGTCTGTCTGTCTGGAAGGCCCTGCACCAAGTGGTGAAAACTGCCCAGGACATTATCGCCATACCAGCAGCGTATATGGCACATAGTATCATCAAGGATGCCTTACACCCCAACCATGGACTGTTTACCCTACTCCCATTACAGAGGCGCTACAGGAGCCTTCAGTCATGCACCAGCAGGGTCTGGAACAGTTTAATTCATAACACCTTTACCATTCTGAACTCTCAACTCTAACCACACAATAGCTGACCTTTCTAAGTATCAATAATTTCTGATTGTATTCTATGTATATGTTCACCTGTTTACATATATCTATTCTGTATATAAACATATTTCATATATCTATATTTATTCATATCATGTATCTGTACTACTGATTAGTATTCACATTTATACAGTCTTCCTTTTATATACTACTACCTGTAAATTTAAATATCATACAAATATATCTTCTCACTGCGGTGGGCTGGCACCCTGCCTGGGATTTGTTCCAGCCTTGTGCCCTGTGCTGGCTGGGATTGGCTCCAGCAGACCCCCGTAACCCTGTTTTTGGATTCAGCGGGTTTGGAAAATGGTTTGGTATGGTATATCTTCTCATTTGTATGCTGTCATATTTCACCTTACTGTTTATTGCACTATAATGTACTATTTGTACCCACTGTCTACTGCACCTTAGTCTACTCTTTGTACTTTCTGGTTAGATGATAATTGTTGTGTCTGCACAATGACAATAAAGTTGAATCTAATCAGATCTAATCTAATCTAATGTTTTACCTGCACAATGTATCAGTTCTTGCTATATTTTTACATATGTAAGCAACTGTGCTGTAGTGTATCAGAACAGCAAACTCCAAATCCCCTGTTGATAATGCATGGAATTTCTTATACCAAGCATACAACAGTCATAAGCATTTTCATTTCTCCTTAGCTGTTAAATCTGGTGTCTAAGCTTTCACAGGCAGCTGTGTCAGTTTCAACATAAGATCCTCTGGGAGACCTCTGATTGTTTTCAGACCAGTGAAAACAACAACACTGCTTGCCATTTGCAGTCCAACACAAACAAATGTTTTTGAAATCATGGCAGGGTAAATAATCTGGCAAGATTACCAGCACATTGTAGAGTTTTAGTGTGGTGCCATTTCCATCTGCAGATTATTAAGCACATTTTAAGATCATAGAGATAAATATTTATCTTTGAACACCAGTGAGATTTTTCTTACAAATACTAATGTGTTATTTTTGATTTCAATTTGTGCTTTTTATGAAATTTTCTTCAATAAAATGATTCATGATATAAAATGAATTATTTTACCACTAATAAAATCAACTTAAAATTGTGTAGGTATTTTTCCAATAAAATAGTCTGGTTGGAAGTGTAAGGAAGTTTCAAATTTATTGTCAAGCTTACACAGTACAATGATATTTGTACCTGTATACCCCCCACCTCAGACAAGAGACAGTAGTATGCAGAGAAATACAGCACCTCTCTGTATATGAAAAGCAACACCAGACATGGACTATGGAATTGGGTGAGCCTAGGCTACTTTTGGCTTATTGAATTCTTTGTTGTTATATTTTACATAGCTTAGGGAGTGAGCTTCAGTCTCAGAGAGTTGCTCATATTAGAACATTAGAACATTCTAGACGAGAACAGGCCATTCAGCCCAACAAAGCTCGCCAGTCCTATCCACTTGTTTCCTCCAAGAAAACATCAAGTCGAGTTTTGAAAGTCCCTAACGTCTTACTGTCTACCACACTACTTGGTAGCTTATTCCAAGTGTCTATCGTTCTTTGTGTAAAGAAAAACTTCCTAATGTTTGTGCGAAATTTACCCTTAACAAGCTTCCAACTGTGTCCCCGTGTTCTTGATGAACTCATTTTAAAATACAA
>JANRMT010056455.1:0-11052 GCA_026402145.1 Polypterus bichir lapradei
GTGTGTGTGTGTGTGTGTGTGTGTGTGTGTGTAAACTAATAGAAAGACAAAACGCAAACACCTCATTACATACATCTAGTCTCTATGATTTCTGTGTTTGAAGAGTTTATCCTGGAGTCAGACCACTTAGGCTATTTGGAACAGACAAATGCTGCTGTATAATAATGATTGCACTTTTGTGTAAAATGTGGTTCTTATACTGAAAGATGGTTTTGTTGTGTATACCACATTTCTGCTCCAGAGTCATGCCTTTGTGCAATTGTTGTCTCCAGTTTTCTTTCTTTGTAGTGATACTGCAGGTGGTTTATTAGGGGACTGGAATATTTTAGACTTGGATTCAGGATATTCTTCATTCTGAATGTTTTGCACTTAATTCCATCTAAATATATGAAGTTACCTAAACCAATCTTTTTTTTCTTTCTATGTTATTTTTAAGTGTTCTTACAGTCATTTAAGTTTAATAGATCCTTTTCCCAAAGCACCCTGCAAAAGGTATCAGTGTAACTGAGTAAACATCAGTCGTGGGACTATTTGAGAATAAGTATGAATGTGGACATCACAAGTGAAGACAAAGTCAAGTGTGTTACAATCCCCAGATTACAAAATCTAAGTAGTAATATCAGTTAGATCGAAATTCACCAAACGAGAGTCTTTAAATACTTAAACACATCCATAAATCCATCTGCTCTCTCACACATGCCAAAATGACCTGGTAATTTCCCAATCCCATGTAAGTAGGCAGGTATCCTGAAAGGTGAAAGAAAAGGACTACAACGGACATCATCACGGGCAATGGTGAAGTGCTAGGCTTATGTTATTACGGTTTTCTATACAAACATACAGTATTTTACAGTAGCTTGAAAAATAAAACTACAGATGTAAAGTAAAAAAATGCCAAGGAGATGGCTAGACATCTAAGGACATATCTACAACATTTTTACTTCCTCTCAAAGCTGTACAAAGCTCAGCTTCTGATAACTGGCTTTTACTGTCTGCCTGTATTAAATATTCTTCACTACCACAATAAAGGGTCTGAGCACTGCTGAATTACCATAGCCATGAGGAAGACAATCCATTGCCTTATCTTGGTCTCGGCCTGTGACATCTTGAGTGGTGATTTTCATTTCCCCACATTTGGAGGGATGCATATGTAAAAGGGGCTTTTTATTTATTTAAGTTTTTAAAAACTACATAAGAAATGCATCTTAAATGTAGTGGTAAGCAGTTTAGCACCTATTTGACATGTATCCATAAATAACAAATTGAAATTATGTAATTACATTTTATAAAAGCTGTATTTAAAGGGTTTGTGTCAAAAGAAAATGTTTTGAGCATTAGCTTCAATTTGGGCTTCTAAACCTAATTATGCTTCCTTTTGTTTTGCAGAGGCAAAGGAAATAGTTTTAAAGGCTCAGATCCTTGCTGGCGGAAGAGGCAAAGGGGTTTTTGACAGTGGCCTCAAAGGAGGTGTTCATTTAACAAAAGAGTAAGTTTTTTTTTTTTACATTCATTCATTCACATTAGAAGAAAAAAAAATAATGCTATTTATTATGTTTCATTCTTTTTATGATAAACTTATCAAAGAGGCCAAAAATGAGCTGGTGATTTTCAGGAGCACTTATGATGCTTTTAAAGCAGGTCTTTTTGATTATATTAGCAACTTGAGAACCTTAACTTTATTTGTATTAGCTGGATCTTGGGGAAAGATGCTAATTATTTTTAGGCCATGTAGACAATACTTGATATTATTCTCTGACATCTTTTTATTGAATAGATCAATTGTGAGCTGTGAAGGTCAAAATCAGTTAACCTTCTGAAGCCTCATCGAAGCACTATGTATTTAGATGCATTGTTCAAAATATAACATTTTATTTAAGAATGTAACAACTGCAAGAGAGAGGTTGCAATAACTTACTAATACCTTTATAAAAATCTCATGGTGCTTCATTGGTTATTACTGAAGTGGCCCAGCTCAAAAAACAGAGATTTATTGCTGTCCCAGCTGCTGCCTTTTTAGAGATTCCACATTCTTTCCCCCCATCACCCAAAGGAGTTCCTATTAGTTTAGTTATTTCTTTAAGTTTGCCCAGTTGTAGGACTGTACATGAGTGTGCCCTGTGTTTGACCAGTTCTTGGTTGATTACTACTTTATGCTCCAGGTATCCCATTATTAGAATAAATAAAATTTTGTAATTAAATTATTTTATGTAAATTATTTTAAAGTGGGCATTGCAGTTGAGTAAGTTACACATCAGCAAGATATTCAAAAGTACATCTTATTCAAGTCAAATCAAATGCCCCCCTCACCTTCATTCCACTACCTATTTAGAGAACAAAGAAATAATACAAAGAGATCACTCGCATATACAGAGAGACATCCAAAGGGTTAAAAGAGGGTCAGCTTGCTGAATTAAAGGAATACGCCACCCGAAAAATATTTTTAAAATGCCACGTATCCCATATAATTTGCAGTAATGACTGAGATTTTTACTAAAATATTGTTAAATAAATCACTTCCAGAAATAACTCCTATGAACTAAAGTGGAATGTGCACAGACATCCATGAGAATCTGAATTAAAAAAAAAACCCTCCCCCTCATTTATTGGTCTCTAGTGCAGCCCAGACAGTTTAATAATTGGCTAACATTGTGCCTCAAATGATATCGGCTGTGCAAAGTTCATTGGAAAACATGTGTAACTAAAAATTGAAAGTTAAAGAAAAGTGACTGAAAACATTATCAGGAAGAGAATATGCCTCAGACTGGTGTATATCAACAAGCAGAAGGTCATTTCACCCGTCCAGTTTCACAGACCGCAATTAAGTAATCCTAAAGTAGTCCAATTGTGCATATGAATGTAAATATAACAATGAAGAGTGTGTCTACAATTCAAATGCTTGTTCACATCTGAGAGCATTCTGTTTCAGTCCATGACAAATTTAACAATATTTTTAGTAAGATTACATCTGTTTGGGATTATTTTTTTTTATTAATAGTTGACTTCACACATGGATTATGTGACGTGAGAAAGTGAGATTTTTTTTTATCATGGACATTTTTGATGCTTTTTTGCTGTTTTCCATCGTTGGTCACATAGAAATAGAAACTTTTTTTATCTCCATTCTTCATGAATACATGAGATTACATTTTTTCTTGGCTATCACTACAAGCCACATAAGGTATGTAACATATTAAAAAATGTTATTGTTTAGGTGAAGTAATTTACTTGATTGGTTGAGGAAAATGTTAATAAATATTACCAAATTTGAAATAACTTGTACAATTTTCCTCATAAAGTAAGTCTACTTTTTCCAAAAGTAAAAAAAGTTAAATGTTATGACATATGAATTTGGATTCTTCCAGTTAAGTAACATAATACAAGTGAAGCCTTAAGTTATGGCAATGATTGTTCATTAAGCAATGACGTCCATCAGGTGTTATACAGAGCTTTTAATGGATAAATAGGCAGAGAGTATGTTCTAAAAGTCTGAGTTATGAGCACACTCAAAATTATGACCCAGTAAGACAGTTGTCTGAATAAATTACTCACATTTAGGTTCTTGACCTGGGTACGTTTTAGGTAGAATGTGGATATGGATGGTGCCATCATATTTTCTCAGCTAGTCTTTATATGTGTATGACTTTTCAGAAAAAAAACTAACGTGATTGATTGTATGTATTATCACATCTCGGGCATTTCAGACTGTTTTTTATTTTGTAAGTCTTGGCTTTGTTGCTTCAGCCTTAGTTTTCCAGATTCTGTTACCTCACTCTTGCTTTCCTGGCATTTTAATATTAATGTACAATTCATTGAACATTGATATAATGCCTTACTTTACACATCAACACCAATTAAATTCTTTCACAAAGATCATTGTTATAGCGTATGTTCCCAACTCTCCCACGCCACAGTTTCAAATTACCTGTCAGTTCCATTATGCATGCAAAAAAAAAAAAGTCTGAACCTGTATTTTACCATTACAGTCTCAGGATCCTAAAAAGATTCAACAGGTGGTACATTTTTATGCTTATAAATGAATACAAAGTATGATATGTGCATGAATTTGGAAGGTGAAATGTGACTAGTTTTATTAAACCCACCTTCCAGGATCTTTTCCTGTCTTGGTGTGAATGTTCCTTGAAGTGTCTTCAGCTCCCTGTGACTCTTAACACCAAAAATTATTTTAGGAAATTGCAATGAGGAAAGTGCTATTGCAAGCTAGAGCTCTCAGTTTGTTGGTGAATTACATAGAGCTGGGGAGCATGGTGAAGCAAAGAATAAATGTAATTGGCCTTGAATTTTCTTAGTTGGATCTCTTTGTAAGTGGTACTTTAGATTCATTTGATTGCCTAAATTAGATCAAATCAGTTATTTGTCAACAGATACCCTACAGTTTGAAAGTGCCTTATAAGTAATGAGCCCCTGGTGCTCTGGTTGCTCTAGTAGCACTGACAAGGATATTCTTCCCTTACCTATGGCTTCTGTTTGTGTACCACTGAAGACTAAAGAACATTCTAAGGAGGCCAGAAACAATGAGATATGCTTACAAATCACAGTACAGTATTATTACTTTTCAACTCTGTTAACACCAGAGTGGCTTCCTTATCTCAGACTTTTTTTTTTGTTGGTGCTCAAGTCAATGGACATAATTTTCTAGGTAGTATTTTGTAATTACACGCCAAATCGAGTATCAGTAGCACAATATATAGTCTTCACATAACCCCCATTGATTTATATTCATTTTTACAGCATAATAATATACATAATTCTCTAAATCCTTTTCAAGATTGCTTTCAACAGGTTAGTGTTGATTATTTTGTATTTATGATTAATATTAAGTTAAATTAATATTATATGTGGAAATTTACACTTCATTAAATTAAACTTTCCAGGTCGTTGGCTGTTTCAAAAGATTGTCTTAAGTCTTTCCAAATTTTTGTTGCTCAGTGTTTTTTGTCCCTCCAGTGTTCTTGTCATTGAAAGATTTCATAAGGTTACTTGCTATATCAATGTCATTAACATGAAGTAGACAGAGTAATGATTCTTGGACTGACCCCTGAGGGGCTCCACTGATGTCCTCGCCCTATTCTTTTGTCATCTGTACTCTTTTCCTCCAGCATTTTAGGGAGCTTACACTAAAATTACTAAATAAAAAAGAAAACTAGAAGAAAGAGATTTCTGATTTAGCTCAAGATAAAAAGTGCTGTCACTTTCATTGTGAGGCATTTTAAAGACGTATTGCCATAAGTATGAAGAAGTCCTAGTCCTGTTTCTTAACACACTTCTGCTGGTTGAAAGTCTTCAGTGCCAGTGTGCCACAGAACATGAGCAGCATTGTTCATTATGGCACTTGGTTTTGTTGTCATTTTCCCTCACTTCTACTTCCAGTGGGTCAAGATTGTATCCCATAATTGAGCCTGCTTCTTTAATTATCTTGTTGTTGTTTCTCTTAAAATAACGTTATGGGCTCAGCTGACTGTAGCATAGAAAATTGCACTAGGCATCACAGAGTTTTAGAACTTGTGAAGGATGTCACTACCCACATAAAAAGAATGCAGTCTTCTAAGAAAAGAGAACCTGCTTTGCCCTTTCTTCTATAGTCCCTCAGTTTTGCAAGACCAGTCCCACCTGTCTTTAATGTTGACCCCCAAAGTACTTATAGCAGTACATCCTTTTTACATCCATTCTCTGAATAGTGACTGAGCATGGAGGCCTTTTGGTGCGGCAAAATTCAGTTACCAGTTCCTTGTCTTTGCTGATGTTACGTTGCAGACAATTAATTCTCTTTGCACCAGAAAACAAATTTCTCCACCTGACCACTATATTGATGCAATCTCTCTGTCCCCCAACCCCGTCAATACACTCAAGTAGTGGAGAATCATCTAAGAATTTGCTGTTATAGTCCGAGATGTATAGTCTAGAGGCACTTTTAAAGGCTTTAAGTACTTTGCAAAGCACTATTGATCTTCCAGATACTCTATTCCACCTGCTGCCACCATGCTGTCAACTTTTACACTCCTTTATTCATCAGTTCATTTTTGTTCTTTAAGGTTTTTGAAGTGTTTTATCTCATACATTGACTACTTTTTATTTTCCTTCTGCTGTTAGTTTGAATCCCAATGAATTGTGTGTTCCAGAAGCTGTATCAAGTATTGATTGATTGATTACTTGTGTGCATAGATTCACGTAAAAGAATACATAAAACGCTTCTGGCCAAAGACACAACTTTGTAATGAACATGACATTTTTGACCACTTCAAAACAGATTCTTACACACAGGCGTTTTTCAGATGAATAAGTATTGCAATTGCAGGTTGTCTCTTTTTTTATTGACAACATAATATAGATAGCAGCTTGTGTTTCATTGTAAAAACAACAAAACAGACAGAGCAGTGATAGAAGCAGCAACCCCAGAGATTACAAGCTGATAAAACAGATGTTTTAAATTGTCGCAGATATGGTTTCATGGCAGCACAGTGATTCATCAAATAAAAGATTGCTAGTCTCACCTTAGATAACTGTTTGTAGAAAATGGGTGCTCTTCATTCCCTTTGGAATTGTGCTGATGACAAATGCAGCATTGAACTTTACAAACTAACAGCAGGTGCCAAAACCGCAGTTCTGTCTGAAGTCTCATAAACTAAGCACACTTTGAACTTTTTGTATTTTTGTAATTCTGAGTGTGTTCTGGATTTACTGTCATTGCACATCTTGGATATGCAGCTACAGAACATGAGTGCAATTTTATCAGTTATGAGTGAACATGTATCTTCAGAATTAAGCAGACAACAGTTAACTCCATCATGAAAATAAACAATGCTGTAATTTTTGGCTTGAATTCATTATGAATTTTTAAAGTTTCTTCTTGTTAGTTTTGTAAAATATTTTCTGATTATGTATTCTTTGAATGACACTATATAAAGTAAGGATTGATTATTATATTTTGGCTATTACGCCTGGTAGAGTATTGAAGATAGGGTCTAAATAAAATTCTGTCATCCTGCATGTGTTATGCTATGGACAAACTCTAAATTGCCCCAGAAATTGCACTTAGGGCTACCAGGATGGGCCTCATGTCTGCTAATTTAAGATGGGTGGACAATGGATGGGTGCTTTGTAAACTGATTGAGACATGGGCAGCTTTGTTTTTGTGACAAAAATGTTAGGCATTTGTAAGGGAACACGAGACAGTTGCTTTTGGGTAGAATGGTAATGTTATGTCTGCGGTTTCAGAGTCCCAGGTATCTGCCATTAGTATTTGATGGACTGCCATGAAGAGTTTTCATAGGTCCACTGCAGTTTTTAATGCTTTCTTGGAAACAAAGAAAAAGTGATTCCAAGTCCTTTAGTGATCAAAAGAATCCTGTTGTAGACAAATAACTCACATCTGTCTTTCAACAGCTATCACCACCATTACCTGATTATCTACCAGCTGTCAATCTGGATTTTGTACACTGATAGATGGGGCTCAGGTAACTCCATATTTATTGGTTATCAACCCAGTGCATTCCTGTAAAGACCATTGGCTTCTTCTGATATGAGCAACCCCACTCTGCATTCCTCCTGACAGGAGCTCATCATAGACTTTTGTGTTGTACATGTAGCTTTGCTTTACTTATCAGCAGTCTGCTCCAGATGCTTTTGAGTAGACAATCACCATTCCTTTTGCTTGCAGATTTTCAACTTTCAAATTTTATTGGCAGATGTGAAATTTTTTAAGCTGCAAAACCACAATGTTTTTTTTTTTTTCTTTTTTTTTTTTTTTTTTTGCATAATTCACAAGTAAAAAGAGCAATAGTGATGAAATGCAAAGGTTTCCAAAAACTATACTGAATAAAAAACTTGAAATAAATTTTTCTTTTTGTTTTGCAGCCCTGTGGTTGTTGGTGAACTTGCAAATCAGATGTTGGGGTTCAGTCTTATGACAAAGCAGACCCCAAAAGAAGGGGTTAAAGTAAAAAAGGTAATGTGACTACTGGAATGAGATAGCATGAACATTGATTTAGCTATCATTTATTTGCACCTTCCTTATTTTCTCTGCTATTGCAAATTTCTGACACTGGAATAAATGTAATATTCAAAAACGAAACGCATTACATTTTAATAACATTGTAAAATATGTGTAGTACATAAGAGTATTGAAATGCATACACTACTTTCAAGTTATGATTAAGTAATCACCTTGTAATAAATTCGGAGTATGCTAAAGACATCTTTTCAGATGACGTTAGCCCTTTGCCAGCTTGTTATGTAACTTGCCAAGTGCCCTCCAAAAATACGCCATAGTGCATGCAAATGTTTATGAATGCCAAAAATGAGAAATTTGTCTTAGTCAAGGGTTACAAAATACATAACAAATCTATGAGAAGTAACGGGATAGTCCTATTTTATTATTGTAATGCTTACAGGTAAGTAACTATTTTTCCTGAAGATAAACACTTGGAAATATATGTATTTACATAATGAAATATATTTGGTTTATGTAAAAATATATATTGTCTATTGTGTTTTAAATACTATGGGATATTAACACATTTTTGTTATGATGGAAATGGATCGGTAGCAAAATTAAAGAAGGACCAGAAGCAAACCCCAGTATTCAAAATAATTGACATCAAGGCCAAAACATTAAAGAAAAAATTGAGGTCAGAATTCAGAGTGGAAAAGTAAAAAATAATAATAATAAATAAATGACTTTCAGAAAGAATTTTGTAGCAAAAAGTTTTCTGCAATCTTAAATAGGAGAAAGGTCGACAAGGAAACCTCTCTGACCCGCACCCCCAGCAAGTTAGGTGGTAAGTTCAGGATCTGCTCAGCTGACATCAAATATGGGTCCCTCATACTAGTAATATGTACACTCATATCAGAGCTAGATAGCATTGTTAGATAATTCAGTTTAAACTTTGCTCTTTTTTAACCCACAAATAATACTTTTTTGTAGATGAGTCAGATAATATTGTTGCTGTTAAGACTTTTCCACCTCATTCTTTTTCAAGACTTCAGAATAAAGCAGATCTAAGTCTTGTCAATTGTCTTTTCTAGGTGATGGTTGCAGAAGCTTTGGACATTTCCAGAGAGACCTATTTTGCCATCCTAATGGACAGAGCTTGCAATGGTCCAGTAATGGTTGGAAGTCCTCAAGGTGGAGTGGATATTGAAGAGGTGGCAGCCAGTACACCAGAGCTCATTTTTAAGGTAACATTTCTGTTTTGTAATTATTATTTATTTTTTTTTTTTTTTATTTAATTAAAATAAGTTGGCCGTCACCAGATTATGAAGAGGAATGACAGTGGTTTGAAGTGAAATACATATTTTGAGGCAAAGGTTCATTCATCAATACAAGAGACAGTTATTACTTGTAAAATAGTATAGATTAAATTAGAAATAGTCAAGGAAGGCAACAATACAAATAGGAAGAAATAATAACTTTTTGTCTTTGTTACTGGTAAGGTAAGAACTGGATGTTAACCTAAATTTTAATGTTGAAACTACAACAGTATAATAAACAGCAACATTCTGATGAGTGGCTATAGCACAGCTAAAAAAGTGTCTGGCAGGATTAGTGGAGCATCTCTATCTGTGCACTGATTCAATGTGCAATGTACATTTTATTTCACTTTTTTCCTATATAAGGTCTTTATCATCTGCAAAACACACCTTCGGGTTATTAAAGACAAAATGATAAAAGTTTTTAAACTGGTTAGCAATATAAATGTGTACAGTGAAGGCAATTTGTTATGAACCTTTACAAATCCTTCTGCAGCAGAGGTTATTTTTATTTTTTGGTTAAACTCTGTGAATGCAAGGAATCTTAGTCAGGCTAATACAGTGTAAATCATGCATGACTTGTTAGTAGGGCTTTCACCTTCATATCTAAACATTGAATGTATTCAAAAAAAGTATTACAGTTCCCAAAACACCTCTATGAGACATTACAGGATTTTTTAATTTGCCTGGAAATTTGGATGTTATTTTGAATAACATTTTTTAAAAGCCTTTTTGTTTTAAGGTTGGATAACTTCAGTTGTTCTCAGACAAGTGCACAGATTTCTGTAAAACAAGAAGATCAGCCTTTTCCTTTTCATATATGAGCAGCTCAGTAACGTTGCATTATAATGGTTTAGTTCGAACCTTCCTGTCATCTGGAGAATGGCCTATGCTATTCACCCATCCATCTATCCATCCACTGGACCAACTTAATTTAATTAGAGGTTGCAAGAATCTAAAGCCTGTCATGGTAGATTTGAGCACAGAGCAGAAAGTAACCCTGATTTAAGAACTAATAACTAATCTGGAAGTAGCTTTCTGCTGTTCCACATGTACAAAATGACTTTACTATGCAATTACAAAATAATGCAAGAAGCATCTGCTTAACATGATGGATCCTTTCTACAAGTCATACACATTATTGCTATTCGACTTTTTGCAGAAGAAGCCCAATCGACTTCACTGAAGTTTTAAGCAAAAATGTTTAACACACTATCATTAACTACTTTATTTTAAATGGTCAGCAATTTTCAGCTGCTAAAGACCAGTTATGTCACTGCCGATGTATCTTTTATAAAATTTTAAGCACACAGCGGTGAGTCTAAACCATGTAGTAATCAGCAATCCATGTGTCAGAACTGCACTGTGTACTGCTATGTAGTACTGAGCACATTTATCCTTGACCTCCTCAGGAGTGCACATCTTCCCTATTAAGAATGAGTCTCCTTTTAACAGATTTTGCTTGTTTAACATCCATGCCACACCCTGAAGAATATATGAAAGCTCAATGAATTCTAAACTGTGAAGCAATATGTTAATGGTCTGCTTGCTATTGCTATACATTGTAAGATATATGTAACCACCAGAGTTTTCAACCCTTATTCAAATCTATTTGAATGATGATGCATTTGTAATATATATTTAAATCTTGATCGTTAGCTAGGTGACAGTCGTACTGTTTAATATTCTTTAGGCTCTAAAATATATTTAGCTGATTTAGTGAACTTTTCCTTCACAATTCTTATAAGATTTTAGAACCTTAAAATACTAATAAAAGTATTTTGA
>JANRMT010056456.1:0-11052 GCA_026402145.1 Polypterus bichir lapradei
GTGTGTGTGTGTGTGTGTGTGTGTGTGTGTGTAAACTAATAGAAAGACAAAACGCAAACACCTCATTACATACATCTAGTCTCTATGATTTCTGTGTTTGAAGAGTTTATCCTGGAGTCAGACCACTTAGGCTATTTGGAACAGACAAATGCTGCTGTATAATAATGATTGCACTTTTGTGTAAAATGTGGTTCTTATACTGAAAGATGGTTTTGTTGTGTATACCACATTTCTGCTCCAGAGTCATGCCTTTGTGCAATTGTTGTCTCCAGTTTTCTTTCTTTGTAGTGATACTGCAGGTGGTTTATTAGGGGACTGGAATATTTTAGACTTGGATTCAGGATATTCTTCATTCTGAATGTTTTGCACTTAATTCCATCTAAATATATGAAGTTACCTAAACCAATCTTTTTTTTCTTTCTATGTTATTTTTAAGTGTTCTTACAGTCATTTAAGTTTAATAGATCCTTTTCCCAAAGCACCCTGCAAAAGGTATCAGTGTAACTGAGTAAACATCAGTCGTGGGACTATTTGAGAATAAGTATGAATGTGGACATCACAAGTGAAGACAAAGTCAAGTGTGTTACAATCCCCAGATTACAAAATCTAAGTAGTAATATCAGTTAGATCGAAATTCACCAAACGAGAGTCTTTAAATACTTAAACACATCCATAAATCCATCTGCTCTCTCACACATGCCAAAATGACCTGGTAATTTCCCAATCCCATGTAAGTAGGCAGGTATCCTGAAAGGTGAAAGAAAAGGACTACAACGGACATCATCACGGGCAATGGTGAAGTGCTAGGCTTATGTTATTACGGTTTTCTATACAAACATACAGTATTTTACAGTAGCTTGAAAAATAAAACTACAGATGTAAAGTAAAAAAATGCCAAGGAGATGGCTAGACATCTAAGGACATATCTACAACATTTTTACTTCCTCTCAAAGCTGTACAAAGCTCAGCTTCTGATAACTGGCTTTTACTGTCTGCCTGTATTAAATATTCTTCACTACCACAATAAAGGGTCTGAGCACTGCTGAATTACCATAGCCATGAGGAAGACAATCCATTGCCTTATCTTGGTCTCGGCCTGTGACATCTTGAGTGGTGATTTTCATTTCCCCACATTTGGAGGGATGCATATGTAAAAGGGGCTTTTTATTTATTTAAGTTTTTAAAAACTACATAAGAAATGCATCTTAAATGTAGTGGTAAGCAGTTTAGCACCTATTTGACATGTATCCATAAATAACAAATTGAAATTATGTAATTACATTTTATAAAAGCTGTATTTAAAGGGTTTGTGTCAAAAGAAAATGTTTTGAGCATTAGCTTCAATTTGGGCTTCTAAACCTAATTATGCTTCCTTTTGTTTTGCAGAGGCAAAGGAAATAGTTTTAAAGGCTCAGATCCTTGCTGGCGGAAGAGGCAAAGGGGTTTTTGACAGTGGCCTCAAAGGAGGTGTTCATTTAACAAAAGAGTAAGTTTTTTTTTTTTACATTCATTCATTCACATTAGAAGAAAAAAAAATAATGCTATTTATTATGTTTCATTCTTTTTATGATAAACTTATCAAAGAGGCCAAAAATGAGCTGGTGATTTTCAGGAGCACTTATGATGCTTTTAAAGCAGGTCTTTTTGATTATATTAGCAACTTGAGAACCTTAACTTTATTTGTATTAGCTGGATCTTGGGGAAAGATGCTAATTATTTTTAGGCCATGTAGACAATACTTGATATTATTCTCTGACATCTTTTTATTGAATAGATCAATTGTGAGCTGTGAAGGTCAAAATCAGTTAACCTTCTGAAGCCTCATCGAAGCACTATGTATTTAGATGCATTGTTCAAAATATAACATTTTATTTAAGAATGTAACAACTGCAAGAGAGAGGTTGCAATAACTTACTAATACCTTTATAAAAATCTCATGGTGCTTCATTGGTTATTACTGAAGTGGCCCAGCTCAAAAAACAGAGATTTATTGCTGTCCCAGCTGCTGCCTTTTTAGAGATTCCACATTCTTTCCCCCCATCACCCAAAGGAGTTCCTATTAGTTTAGTTATTTCTTTAAGTTTGCCCAGTTGTAGGACTGTACATGAGTGTGCCCTGTGTTTGACCAGTTCTTGGTTGATTACTACTTTATGCTCCAGGTATCCCATTATTAGAATAAATAAAATTTTGTAATTAAATTATTTTATGTAAATTATTTTAAAGTGGGCATTGCAGTTGAGTAAGTTACACATCAGCAAGATATTCAAAAGTACATCTTATTCAAGTCAAATCAAATGCCCCCCTCACCTTCATTCCACTACCTATTTAGAGAACAAAGAAATAATACAAAGAGATCACTCGCATATACAGAGAGACATCCAAAGGGTTAAAAGAGGGTCAGCTTGCTGAATTAAAGGAATACGCCACCCGAAAAATATTTTTAAAATGCCACGTATCCCATATAATTTGCAGTAATGACTGAGATTTTTACTAAAATATTGTTAAATAAATCACTTCCAGAAATAACTCCTATGAACTAAAGTGGAATGTGCACAGACATCCATGAGAATCTGAATTAAAAAAAAAACCCTCCCCCTCATTTATTGGTCTCTAGTGCAGCCCAGACAGTTTAATAATTGGCTAACATTGTGCCTCAAATGATATCGGCTGTGCAAAGTTCATTGGAAAACATGTGTAACTAAAAATTGAAAGTTAAAGAAAAGTGACTGAAAACATTATCAGGAAGAGAATATGCCTCAGACTGGTGTATATCAACAAGCAGAAGGTCATTTCACCCGTCCAGTTTCACAGACCGCAATTAAGTAATCCTAAAGTAGTCCAATTGTGCATATGAATGTAAATATAACAATGAAGAGTGTGTCTACAATTCAAATGCTTGTTCACATCTGAGAGCATTCTGTTTCAGTCCATGACAAATTTAACAATATTTTTAGTAAGATTACATCTGTTTGGGATTATTTTTTTTTATTAATAGTTGACTTCACACATGGATTATGTGACGTGAGAAAGTGAGATTTTTTTTTATCATGGACATTTTTGATGCTTTTTTGCTGTTTTCCATCGTTGGTCACATAGAAATAGAAACTTTTTTTATCTCCATTCTTCATGAATACATGAGATTACATTTTTTCTTGGCTATCACTACAAGCCACATAAGGTATGTAACATATTAAAAAATGTTATTGTTTAGGTGAAGTAATTTACTTGATTGGTTGAGGAAAATGTTAATAAATATTACCAAATTTGAAATAACTTGTACAATTTTCCTCATAAAGTAAGTCTACTTTTTCCAAAAGTAAAAAAAGTTAAATGTTATGACATATGAATTTGGATTCTTCCAGTTAAGTAACATAATACAAGTGAAGCCTTAAGTTATGGCAATGATTGTTCATTAAGCAATGACGTCCATCAGGTGTTATACAGAGCTTTTAATGGATAAATAGGCAGAGAGTATGTTCTAAAAGTCTGAGTTATGAGCACACTCAAAATTATGACCCAGTAAGACAGTTGTCTGAATAAATTACTCACATTTAGGTTCTTGACCTGGGTACGTTTTAGGTAGAATGTGGATATGGATGGTGCCATCATATTTTCTCAGCTAGTCTTTATATGTGTATGACTTTTCAGAAAAAAAACTAACGTGATTGATTGTATGTATTATCACATCTCGGGCATTTCAGACTGTTTTTTATTTTGTAAGTCTTGGCTTTGTTGCTTCAGCCTTAGTTTTCCAGATTCTGTTACCTCACTCTTGCTTTCCTGGCATTTTAATATTAATGTACAATTCATTGAACATTGATATAATGCCTTACTTTACACATCAACACCAATTAAATTCTTTCACAAAGATCATGGTTATAGCGTATGTTCCCAACTCTCCCACGCCACAGTTTCAAATTACCTGTCAGTTCCATTATGCATGCAAAAAAAAAAAAGTCTGAACCTGTATTTTACCATTACAGTCTCAGGATCCTAAAAAGATTCAACAGGTGGTACATTTTTATGCTTATAAATGAATACAAAGTATGATATGTGCATGAATTTGGAAGGTGAAATGTGACTAGTTTTATTAAACCCACCTTCCAGGATCTTTTCCTGTCTTGGTGTGAATGTTCCTTGAAGTGTCTTCAGCTCCCTGTGACTCTTAACACCAAAAATTATTTTAGGAAATTGCAATGAGGAAAGTGCTATTGCAAGCTAGAGCTCTCAGTTTGTTGGTGAATTACATAGAGCTGGGGAGCATGGTGAAGCAAAGAATAAATGTAATTGGCCTTGAATTTTCTTAGTTGGATCTCTTTGTAAGTGGTACTTTAGATTCATTTGATTGCCTAAATTAGATCAAATCAGTTATTTGTCAACAGATACCCTACAGTTTGAAAGTGCCTTATAAGTAATGAGCCCCTGGTGCTCTGGTTGCTCTA
Organism: Polypterus bichir lapradei; assembly: GCA_026402145.1. NCBI lineage: Eukaryota > Metazoa > Chordata > Cladistia > Polypteriformes > Polypteridae > Polypterus > Polypterus bichir. The sequence continues at coordinate 4,443 of JANRMT010056456.1, forward strand.
GTAGCACTGACAAGGATATTCTTCCCTTACCTATGGCTTCTGTTTGTGTACCACTGAAGACTAAAGAACATTCTAAGGAGGCCAGAAACAATGAGATATGCTTACAAATCACAGTACAGTATTATTACTTTTCAACTCTGTTAACACCAGAGTGGCTTCCTTATCTCAGACTTTTTTTTTTGTTGGTGCTCAAGTCAATGGACATAATTTTCTAGGTAGTATTTTGTAATTACACGCCAAATCGAGTATCAGTAGCACAATATATAGTCTTCACATAACCCCCATTGATTTATATTCATTTTTACAGCATAATAATATACATAATTCTCTAAATCCTTTTCAAGATTGCTTTCAACAGGTTAGTGTTGATTATTTTGTATTTATGATTAATATTAAGTTAAATTAATATTATATGTGGAAATTTACACTTCATTAAATTAAACTTTCCAGGTCGTTGGCTGTTTCAAAAGATTGTCTTAAGTCTTTCCAAATTTTTGTTGCTCAGTGTTTTTTGTCCCTCCAGTGTTCTTGTCATTGAAAGATTTCATAAGGTTACTTGCTATATCAATGTCATTAACATGAAGTAGACAGAGTAATGATTCTTGGACTGACCCCTGAGGGGCTCCACTGATGTCCTCGCCCTATTCTTTTGTCATCTGTACTCTTTTCCTCCAGCATTTTAGGGAGCTTACACTAAAATTACTAAATAAAAAAGAAAACTAGAAGAAAGAGATTTCTGATTTAGCTCAAGATAAAAAGTGCTGTCACTTTCATTGTGAGGCATTTTAAAGACGTATTGCCATAAGTATGAAGAAGTCCTAGTCCTGTTTCTTAACACACTTCTGCTGGTTGAAAGTCTTCAGTGCCAGTGTGCCACAGAACATGAGCAGCATTGTTCATTATGGCACTTGGTTTTGTTGTCATTTTCCCTCACTTCTACTTCCAGTGGGTCAAGATTGTATCCCATAATTGAGCCTGCTTCTTTAATTATCTTGTTGTTGTTTCTCTTAAAATAACGTTATGGGCTCAGCTGACTGTAGCATAGAAAATTGCACTAGGCATCACAGAGTTTTAGAACTTGTGAAGGATGTCACTACCCACATAAAAAGAATGCAGTCTTCTAAGAAAAGAGAACCTGCTTTGCCCTTTCTTCTATAGTCCCTCAGTTTTGCAAGACCAGTCCCACCTGTCTTTAATGTTGACCCCCAAAGTACTTATAGCAGTACATCCTTTTTACATCCATTCTCTGAATAGTGACTGAGCATGGAGGCCTTTTGGTGCGGCAAAATTCAGTTACCAGTTCCTTGTCTTTGCTGATGTTACGTTGCAGACAATTAATTCTCTTTGCACCAGAAAACAAATTTCTCCACCTGACCACTATATTGATGCAATCTCTCTGTCCCCCAACCCCGTCAATACACTCAAGTAGTGGAGAATCATCTAAGAATTTGCTGTTATAGTCCGAGATGTATAGTCTAGAGGCACTTTTAAAGGCTTTAAGTACTTTGCAAAGCACTATTGATCTTCCAGATACTCTATTCCACCTGCTGCCACCATGCTGTCAACTTTTACACTCCTTTATTCATCAGTTCATTTTTGTTCTTTAAGGTTTTTGAAGTGTTTTATCTCATACATTGACTACTTTTTATTTTCCTTCTGCTGTTAGTTTGAATCCCAATGAATTGTGTGTTCCAGAAGCTGTATCAAGTATTGATTGATTGATTACTTGTGTGCATAGATTCACGTAAAAGAATACATAAAACGCTTCTGGCCAAAGACACAACTTTGTAATGAACATGACATTTTTGACCACTTCAAAACAGATTCTTACACACAGGCGTTTTTCAGATGAATAAGTATTGCAATTGCAGGTTGTCTCTTTTTTTATTGACAACATAATATAGATAGCAGCTTGTGTTTCATTGTAAAAACAACAAAACAGACAGAGCAGTGATAGAAGCAGCAACCCCAGAGATTACAAGCTGATAAAACAGATGTTTTAAATTGTCGCAGATATGGTTTCATGGCAGCACAGTGATTCATCAAATAAAAGATTGCTAGTCTCACCTTAGATAACTGTTTGTAGAAAATGGGTGCTCTTCATTCCCTTTGGAATTGTGCTGATGACAAATGCAGCATTGAACTTTACAAACTAACAGCAGGTGCCAAAACCGCAGTTCTGTCTGAAGTCTCATAAACTAAGCACACTTTGAACTTTTTGTATTTTTGTAATTCTGAGTGTGTTCTGGATTTACTGTCATTGCACATCTTGGATATGCAGCTACAGAACATGAGTGCAATTTTATCAGTTATGAGTGAACATGTATCTTCAGAATTAAGCAGACAACAGTTAACTCCATCATGAAAATAAACAATGCTGTAATTTTTGGCTTGAATTCATTATGAATTTTTAAAGTTTCTTCTTGTTAGTTTTGTAAAATATTTTCTGATTATGTATTCTTTGAATGACACTATATAAAGTAAGGATTGATTATTATATTTTGGCTATTACGCCTGGTAGAGTATTGAAGATAGGGTCTAAATAAAATTCTGTCATCCTGCATGTGTTATGCTATGGACAAACTCTAAATTGCCCCAGAAATTGCACTTAGGGCTACCAGGATGGGCCTCATGTCTGCTAATTTAAGATGGGTGGACAATGGATGGGTGCTTTGTAAACTGATTGAGACATGGGCAGCTTTGTTTTTGTGACAAAAATGTTAGGCATTTGTAAGGGAACACGAGACAGTTGCTTTTGGGTAGAATGGTAATGTTATGTCTGCGGTTTCAGAGTCCCAGGTATCTGCCATTAGTATTTGATGGACTGCCATGAAGAGTTTTCATAGGTCCACTGCAGTTTTTAATGCTTTCTTGGAAACAAAGAAAAAGTGATTCCAAGTCCTTTAGTGATCAAAAGAATCCTGTTGTAGACAAATAACTCACATCTGTCTTTCAACAGCTATCACCACCATTACCTGATTATCTACCAGCTGTCAATCTGGATTTTGTACACTGATAGATGGGGCTCAGGTAACTCCATATTTATTGGTTATCAACCCAGTGCATTCCTGTAAAGACCATTGGCTTCTTCTGATATGAGCAACCCCACTCTGCATTCCTCCTGACAGGAGCTCATCATAGACTTTTGTGTTGTACATGTAGCTTTGCTTTACTTATCAGCAGTCTGCTCCAGATGCTTTTGAGTAGACAATCACCATTCCTTTTGCTTGCAGATTTTCAACTTTCAAATTTTATTGGCAGATGTGAAATTTTTTAAGCTGCAAAACCACAATGTTTTTTTTTTTTTCTTTTTTTTTTTTTTTTTTTGCATAATTCACAAGTAAAAAGAGCAATAGTGATGAAATGCAAAGGTTTCCAAAAACTATACTGAATAAAAAACTTGAAATAAATTTTTCTTTTTGTTTTGCAGCCCTGTGGTTGTTGGTGAACTTGCAAATCAGATGTTGGGGTTCAGTCTTATGACAAAGCAGACCCCAAAAGAAGGGGTTAAAGTAAAAAAGGTAATGTGACTACTGGAATGAGATAGCATGAACATTGATTTAGCTATCATTTATTTGCACCTTCCTTATTTTCTCTGCTATTGCAAATTTCTGACACTGGAATAAATGTAATATTCAAAAACGAAACGCATTACATTTTAATAACATTGTAAAATATGTGTAGTACATAAGAGTATTGAAATGCATACACTACTTTCAAGTTATGATTAAGTAATCACCTTGTAATAAATTCGGAGTATGCTAAAGACATCTTTTCAGATGACGTTAGCCCTTTGCCAGCTTGTTATGTAACTTGCCAAGTGCCCTCCAAAAATACGCCATAGTGCATGCAAATGTTTATGAATGCCAAAAATGAGAAATTTGTCTTAGTCAAGGGTTACAAAATACATAACAAATCTATGAGAAGTAACGGGATAGTCCTATTTTATTATTGTAATGCTTACAGGTAAGTAACTATTTTTCCTGAAGATAAACACTTGGAAATATATGTATTTACATAATGAAATATATTTGGTTTATGTAAAAATATATATTGTCTATTGTGTTTTAAATACTATGGGATATTAACACATTTTTGTTATGATGGAAATGGATCGGTAGCAAAATTAAAGAAGGACCAGAAGCAAACCCCAGTATTCAAAATAATTGACATCAAGGCCAAAACATTAAAGAAAAAATTGAGGTCAGAATTCAGAGTGGAAAAGTAAAAAATAATAATAATAAATAAATGACTTTCAGAAAGAATTTTGTAGCAAAAAGTTTTCTGCAATCTTAAATAGGAGAAAGGTCGACAAGGAAACCTCTCTGACCCGCACCCCCAGCAAGTTAGGTGGTAAGTTCAGGATCTGCTCAGCTGACATCAAATATGGGTCCCTCATACTAGTAATATGTACACTCATATCAGAGCTAGATAGCATTGTTAGATAATTCAGTTTAAACTTTGCTCTTTTTTAACCCACAAATAATACTTTTTTGTAGATGAGTCAGATAATATTGTTGCTGTTAAGACTTTTCCACCTCATTCTTTTTCAAGACTTCAGAATAAAGCAGATCTAAGTCTTGTCAATTGTCTTTTCTAGGTGATGGTTGCAGAAGCTTTGGACATTTCCAGAGAGACCTATTTTGCCATCCTAATGGACAGAGCTTGCAATGGTCCAGTAATGGTTGGAAGTCCTCAAGGTGGAGTGGATATTGAAGAGGTGGCAGCCAGTACACCAGAGCTCATTTTTAAGGTAACATTTCTGTTTTGTAATTATTATTTATTTTTTTTTTTTTTTATTTAATTAAAATAAGTTGGCCGTCACCAGATTATGAAGAGGAATGACAGTGGTTTGAAGTGAAATACATATTTTGAGGCAAAGGTTCATTCATCAATACAAGAGACAGTTATTACTTGTAAAATAGTATAGATTAAATTAGAAATAGTCAAGGAAGGCAACAATACAAATAGGAAGAAATAATAACTTTTTGTCTTTGTTACTGGTAAGGTAAGAACTGGATGTTAACCTAAATTTTAATGTTGAAACTACAACAGTATAATAAACAGCAACATTCTGATGAGTGGCTATAGCACAGCTAAAAAAGTGTCTGGCAGGATTAGTGGAGCATCTCTATCTGTGCACTGATTCAATGTGCAATGTACATTTTATTTCACTTTTTTCCTATATAAGGTCTTTATCATCTGCAAAACACACCTTCGGGTTATTAAAGACAAAATGATAAAAGTTTTTAAACTGGTTAGCAATATAAATGTGTACAGTGAAGGCAATTTGTTATGAACCTTTACAAATCCTTCTGCAGCAGAGGTTATTTTTATTTTTTGGTTAAACTCTGTGAATGCAAGGAATCTTAGTCAGGCTAATACAGTGTAAATCATGCATGACTTGTTAGTAGGGCTTTCACCTTCATATCTAAACATTGAATGTATTCAAAAAAAGTATTACAGTTCCCAAAACACCTCTATGAGACATTACAGGATTTTTTAATTTGCCTGGAAATTTGGATGTTATTTTGAATAACATTTTTTAAAAGCCTTTTTGTTTTAAGGTTGGATAACTTCAGTTGTTCTCAGACAAGTGCACAGATTTCTGTAAAACAAGAAGATCAGCCTTTTCCTTTTCATATATGAGCAGCTCAGTAACGTTGCATTATAATGGTTTAGTTCGAACCTTCCTGTCATCTGGAGAATGGCCTATGCTATTCACCCATCCATCTATCCATCCACTGGACCAACTTAATTTAATTAGAGGTTGCAAGAATCTAAAGCCTGTCATGGTAGATTTGAGCACAGAGCAGAAAGTAACCCTGATTTAAGAACTAATAACTAATCTGGAAGTAGCTTTCTGCTGTTCCACATGTACAAAATGACTTTACTATGCAATTACAAAATAATGCAAGAAGCATCTGCTTAACATGATGGATCCTTTCTACAAGTCATACACATTATTGCTATTCGACTTTTTGCAGAAGAAGCCCAATCGACTTCACTGAAGTTTTAAGCAAAAATGTTTAACACACTATCATTAACTACTTTATTTTAAATGGTCAGCAATTTTCAGCTGCTAAAGACCAGTTATGTCACTGCCGATGTATCTTTTATAAAATTTTAAGCACACAGCGGTGAGTCTAAACCATGTAGTAATCAGCAATCCATGTGTCAGAACTGCACTGTGTACTGCTATGTAGTACTGAGCACATTTATCCTTGACCTCCTCAGGAGTGCACATCTTCCCTATTAAGAATGAGTCTCCTTTTAACAGATTTTGCTTGTTTAACATCCATGCCACACCCTGAAGAATATATGAAAGCTCAATGAATTCTAAACTGTGAAGCAATATGTTAATGGTCTGCTTGCTATTGCTATACATTGTAAGATATATGTAACCACCAGAGTTTTCAACCCTTATTCAAATCTATTTGAATGATGATGCATTTGTAATATATATTTAAATCTTGATCGTTAGCTAGGTGACAGTCGTACTGTTTAATATTCTTTAGGCTCTAAAATATATTTAGCTGATTTAGTGAACTTTTCCTTCACATTTCTTATAAGATTTTAGAACCTTAAAATACTAATAAAAGTATTTTGA
>JANRMT010056464.1:0-16174 GCA_026402145.1 Polypterus bichir lapradei
TATACATGTCTAGACTTTTGACTTTCTATCATGTTACTCAATATTAAGGGGTGCTATAGAGCTGTATTTTGTAGGTAATTCATTCAGTATATTGCCACCTTTCAGTGTATAAAAGCTAGTCTTGGAAGAGAAGGAAAAAGAATTTTGTAGTCTGCTTTTTTGACCACAATAACATGATTTTTGCTCTAGGACCCAGTGCTTTTGTTTCATTTGTGTGTGTGTGTGTGTCTGGACATCTTAGCAGTGTTACTTGGTATTTATACAGAAAAATGCTTAAACAAGACAGCAGATGTGATTTAATACTTATTTGAAAAATCCTCAGGTTTTAACCTTATTTGTATTGCAGTGCGAATGCTGCAGGTTGAGAGGATGCTCTTTACATCTGAAAGCTTCTGCTTTTTTGTATTAATGTTAATGTTCTTCTGCATTGTAATTTTCTTTTTAAATTCTGTTATATTATGTTTTGTTAATATATTGTAACATACAGGCAGCTTGTGATGCACTGTGCGAGAGCAGAAAGAGCGAAATGCTGTGTAAGGGATATGACTGGGTAAAAGGCTTCCTTTCTGTAAAGTGTGGATGTTGCCTTGGAAGGAAGTTTTGAGTAGGGTCAGGAGACAATAACCGAGTGTTTGTGGTATAAAGAAAGACAGAACGTGAGTGGCAGGAGATAATTATTGCTAGGGAAAGCTTTCTTTTATTGTTTTGGAGATGTGCATTTTTAACCAAGATAACGTAGTATAAGACAGGGCAGAACAAAGACTCATAGTAAAACATAGAAAATTCCAGTACCTCTAAGTTATACAGTATTTGCTTATTACGCTAGTCATTACTATATTATATAGATTAATTAATTTTGTTAATACTGTATTATATTTTGTTAATACACTTTTTTTGCAAATAAATATTACTATTTGCTAAACTAACCTACTGTATATCATTTTTAAAATAGCTGTTCTGTTATCTGTCTTTTCTCTAATCCGTCACAGCCTCAGTCCTGACCCCTGACAGATAATCGAAGTTTTACTATATATACCAAATAATCACATAACTAGCTCACCAACTCAGTCCCATCATTTCTTTTCTAGGACGTTTATTCCAGAAACCTTATGCTCCCTCCTCTCTTAACATTTTCTCGCCACAAGCTGGTCACCAAAAAATGATCTCTAGCATTGACTGTCTAGTTTTATATATATACCAGTAACGGCGCACAGCAAATACACTTGACTTGAACATTCATAGTTTTCATACTCTTTCTCTGTACGTTTAGTATTTGTTTGCTCAGAGGCTGATGCGCTTGCTTCTTCCTGAGCAGCTCTTCTTTTCTCCACCCTAGCAGCCCGCTTCTTCTCTTCTTTCGTCGGCATCTTTTCACGTTTAAACTGATTAAGTCAGTGTTTGTTTTGCAATTACTTAGTACATTTTCCTTAACTTTTCACTTAAGCTGGTACTTAAGTCTTCAATCTGCCTCAAGAATGATTTAAGATATGTAGAGGTAGGGGAAGTGGCGGTGATAGGGAATGAGAACGGCGCCCATGGGCAAGCGCCACACAGCCGCCCTGCTGGCTGCAGCTGAGAGTTGATTCTACAATAAAATAAAATAAAAATAACATAGTATATTTGTACCAAATTTCAGATCAATAGTTCAAATGGTTTGCGAGCTACAGGTGATTTAAAATCCTGGACAGCCAAACGGACAGCCATGGTAGCGTATTATATAAGAAGATATATATACACAATATAAGTATATATCCATCCATCCATCCATTATACAACCCACTATATCCTAACTACAGGATCACGGGGTCTGCTGGAGCCAATCCCAGCCAACACAGGAACAAACTCCAGGCAGGACGCCTGCCCACCGCAGATATGTATATATAAATATATATATATATATATATATATATATATATATATGTAAAATTCCGTTACAACGAACTCCCAGGGACCTAAAAAATATTTTGTTGTAACGAAAATTTCATTGTAATGAGATTCTGTATTTGTTACTATAGTGCTTTCTTTAACTTGCGTCCAGGCGTTTTTAATCATTTCAATAGGTTCTTTTGTGTTAATTTTAATCTCCTCCTACCTACAAGTTATGCTGACGAGAATTTTTGTCAGCATTTCCTTGCGATAATACACTTTCAGAGTGCGAATGATGCCCAAATCCAATGGCTGAAGCACTGCTGTGCAATTGGGTGGGAGGAATTCAATGCAAACATTATCTAAATGTAGAAGCATGATGTGGGCAGCACAGCTACCAATCAGGAGCTGAATCATCCTTTTCTTCTTCATATTGTGATGTTTCTGAACTCTTTTGAGACCCCCCCCCTCCACACTCCCTACCCAACTGGAATGACACGCTGAAGTGTGTCCCGAGGCGCGATTGCAGCGTCTGTGGAAGACTGTTTGTCCGTTGCCGGGGCAGGTCAACAACAGGCTCATAGCGCTGCAGTGAAGCGACACAGAAGCAAATCATAAAAGATCGGGGTCGCGCTATAAGTCCCTGTTTTACTCTCCAAAACACGAGGCTTAGTCTCAGTACTTTAGCAAAACCAGCTTTATTCAGCTTGCAACAGGAACGGCACACTTATTTATTGTAGCATGATCTGTCACTCTACTATACACAGACACAGCAGTCAGGCAGGGTCGTGGCCAGATCAGTGATCAAGTAATCCTGTTATCTGCATTTACAATGTTCCTTGCATCACCCATTGATATCTTTTCTGTTTGCTTTGGCAGAGAGACGCAGCATAGCTTTGAGCCTCCTCTTGCCCCGGCAAAAGATAAACAGTCTTCCATAGATGTGGAGATCGGCTTTCGGGACACTCTTTGGCATACTGTCTAGTTGGGGGAGGTCCCAAGACAGTTTACAAGTCTCACATTTTCTTGAATGAGTGCCGCATTAATAGGAATGTTTCTTGAACAAGCATCACTGAACCACATAAAAACTGCTTTTTCAACGTCTTCAAATGCAGCAGTTCACATACGTTTGCAACCCAAGACTTTCTTCTTTTTTTGCTCGGTCTTTCAAGAAAGTTGACAGCATTGATGGCGAAATTGCGAATTCACTGGCAACATCCTTTTTTTCTTTTTGCCGCAATCAAGAGCTGCAAAAATGTAGTTTTTTTTTTTTTTAATATGAACTGTTATCGTTTTTTCGTGTCTGCTGTTTCTATAGGAAGGTGGTAATGAGTTAAATTCCAATGGATGTTTTTCAAATGTTGACGAGCAATAAGCAAAGGGTATCACTGAAAACCACAAGAAACAAAAAAGGCAAAAAAAAAAAGTATGAGGACAGTTCGAAGCAAGAAAAAAAAATTACAATGTTTCTGTATCGCACTAATGCAATATTATTTGAAAACGAGCAGCGTCAGATCAGCTGTAAATGTATGGCATTTCTAAAAGTTAGGTTTTTTTCAGTCTTATTCTCTCAGTCACATTCACACCCTCTCTCACCCCTCCCCTTCTGATCTGACTCTAACTAACAGCGCCAGTATAAATTCACACCCGATCTGATGTTATTCATTTTCAAATAATATTGCATTAGTGAGACAATGTTTTCTGATTGATACTATTCAGATCATAAAATGATTTCTTCAAAATGTCACCTATTGTCTCTTTCTTTTTTGTCTGGTGCTGCACTGACATCATGCGCCAGAAGGCGTGAGCTTATTCAGTGCGGCAGGAGCACACAGGTGGCCGGTTGCTTATGCTATAATAAGCTTGACTTGGCGGTGATCAATGCACATGTACTGTACAAGGCATGCACGGGGTATCACTGAGAAAAGAAGAGTGTTCGTTGCTCACCTTGCAGAGGAACTTAGTCATTGCTTCTTACAAGAAAAGGTGATGGATAAAGCAAAAGAAGATTCAACATCGATAAGTTTCTGTTCCAAGACCACCGCTCCCCCCAGCCCCTTCAGTGTAATAGTAACCACAGCACAGAGAGAAGTGTGTACATTGCAACAGGTACACATGTCGTAAATATAGAAAGGACGGTCCTTGGGTGTGTTGGAACTGTTAACATTTCAGAATCAGAGTATCTTTATTGTCATTGTAACAAATACAATGAAATCTGATGATTGCATATAGCATGGAACTGACCTCTCTGTACTATTCTTTTCTCTGCATGTCGTGGAGTACAAAAGAAACACCCCAATGCACCCAAAAGTGGAAACTGGCACGATCGAAAAAAAAAAATGCGGTCATTGATTACAACCTGAAAATTGCTCCAGGGGCATGATACATTGGCTGACCCTGCGCTCCGACCCCCAAAAGGTCATGCAAAAAGACAATTTTCCCTTGGGGATAACAAGCTATATTAAATAAAATACAATCAGAATTAAATATCTGTGTGAATTTCAGTGTAACTAAGACTTCATGAGCCAGCACATTTACTATGGAGATGATAAGGTCATATAATAACTTTTTGATTATTAACTGTAGTTTTTATATTTTTTTTTATTAGAAATTCATATTCAATTATAAGGTGCTTTACCAAAAACTTTTAATCTATCATGATATTTTGTTACCTTTCTATCTTTACAAAACATAGGGTGTACATTGGACTAATATACAGTATTCCCATTATTCTGATTGGTACAATCTGATGTTTTGTAACAGTTATGTCATACAAATTATTTTAGCCTTCATAAACTCAAAATCTCCCATAATTCTTCAGTCTTGCCATAGTGAACTCAGCTCTACACATTGTAGGGCTCCATCAGATCTGTTGTAATAAAGGATGGCTATTATTAGCATTTCATTGGTGATCTCAGCTGCTATTTAAAGGAACAATGCCCCGACGATACAAATTTAGGAAAAATAAACAAATTAATGTATAAAAAAAGATCAGCAAATGTGCATCTAAAATTTAAACCTAAAACTCCTAAATCACATAAAGCACCTAAACCAATGCAAATTACTAATATAGGATATTAAATTTATACAAAGATTTTTGTTTCAGAAGTAAGAATTATTTAATTTAACTCCTTCTTCACTACAGGATTAACTAGGAGAGATAAAGTCTATCTATCTATTTATCTATACACATTTTTTTATGTCTGTTGCACATTTTAACATTCCTGGCACCCATCAAAGTGTAGAAGAGCTTGCACTTTTCAAAGTGTTCACCTGACTTCTTGAAGGAGAAAGGGTGACACAATATAAGAAAACCCCTTTAGCCATCTAGACACCTTTTTTGCTTTCTTTAATTATTCCATATACTACTTAGTTACTACATTCTGTCTTTTAAAAAACAATTTAGCATGTGGGAAAATTATCATCGTCTAAAGTCAACCACAGAAAACGAGTGAGTCAGTCCTGGGTCTCTGCCTACCTCTACTGGCAGAAAGATGTTTTTTTAAGTAATAATAGTAAGGATGGATATTTTAGTGCTTTGCTTAGCCACCCCCAATCAGCCGGGGTGCTGTTAAGAGATTCTACTACTGAAAGTTTCTTAGTTTGGGAGAGTGGAGGACACATAAAAACTGAAATTTATTCAGATAAAGTAATATAGTTCTGACCACATACCCAATTAATGAAAGCATAATAATTATTATTATCAAACTGTATAACTATCTTCAACATTAATCCTATAAGGAGCAATGCCAGAGCCATTTCCTGTCCATCATAGGTCACATGCACACATACACTCATATTTACTCACTTACACTATGCTAATTCACAAATGCCAACTAGCCTAACAAGTATGTGGACTTCTAACCTTGCCTGTTCCAACTGACTACAGCTGATAGGTAATGAGAATATCATTGACAGGAAGTGTGACCTGTCTGCCCATTAAAGTACATAGCACTAAGAGCAGAGATGGCATCTTTTGATTTTGTGTTTTGTGGAATTCAATTAAGCCAGAGTAGCATTCCGCAGAGGTAATCAATTAATCATGAACTTTCCAAAGGAAGAGACCAATTTTAGACAGAATGCTTCTTCATGGATGGACAGTAACGAGAATGGAAATGGCACTCATTTGTGTGAAGTTAAAGTTGATTGCAATATCCAGTCTCTGTCCATTTTGTAATAACTACTCAATGTCATAACCATGACACAAAAAACACAAATATTTCTAAACATGCAACAGGGCCAGCTGTTTTTTGGCAGTGAAACAAGAGTAAAGAAATACTGAAGACCACAGTATTGTAAAATCCTTACAGGTGCTAATGCTAGCCTAAAACTAGAGAGCTAACAGTAGACCAGTGTCGCTCTGGTAAGAAGTTGCTTCTCCTTCTGACATCAACAAAGTCAGCACTGGCACCTGCCTAATTAACTAGGTCCTCAATGAGCATCATAACATCACAACCTAGAGGAAAAAAAAAATTGAAATGCAGCATCTTTGCACAAAATGAAACAGGAGCACTAAGGAAACTGTGTCTAATGTTATAAAGTACATTAATGTGCAGAAACACAGGCACAAATGAGAAAGTTCTGAGAAATAAAGAAGAAGGTGTCAAAATGAAAGATTACAGCTTCCCACCAAAAAATCAGAAAAGGTGACAATCTGACCAAGCATCCTAGTCAGCTGATGTGGTGTTACAAAATGGTTACCAAAACCACTTGACCACAATCCATGATGTCATACGTCAATTTATGACATCATTGATGTTGTGGCCATCTTTGCTCCCAGGAACAGTATTAGATTGCCAGGAAATACAAAGAAAAATTATTAATAAGCAACAAAAACAATCTTCAAAGGTCTGAAAAACCTAACATAGAGTAGAAAAGGTGTTTCTCAGTTTTATAGATCAGAGTAAACTTTTTAAGGCAGCTCACATCTTAACATTTGAGTCTTGTACAGCATCTTAATAAAAATACTTCTCCAGTAACTCTAAAATTAATTCATTATGATTTATAAATATTCTTCTTAAAATATGCATACTTTTTCCATATTTTAACAACAACAACATTTATTTATATAGCACATTTTCATATAAACAATGTAGCTCAAAGTGCTTTACATGATGAAGAAAGAGAAAAAAGACAAAATAAATAATTAAAATTAGGGAACACTAATTAACATAGAATAAAAGTAAGGTCCGATGGCCAGGGAGGACAGAAAAAAACAAAAAAAAAACTCCAGACAGCTGGAGAAAAAAATAAAATCTGCAGGGGTTCCAGACCACAAGACCACCCAGTCCCCTCTGGGCATTCTACCTAACATAAATGACCTCAATCAGTCCTCGTGGTAATCAGGGTTCTCATGGAAGAATTTGATGATGATGGTCATGTGGACTTCTGGCCTTTAATCCATCAACGCAAGGACATCACGGTGCTTTGATTAAGTGGTGGTGGCCCAGATCACCACCACAGAAAGCCGGAAAAAGAACAGAAGAGAAATTAAGGGTTAGTATGGATTTGGAGCCACCATGAATAATAATGATAATTAATTGAATATACAGAGCATCAGGATTAAAGAAAGATGAAGCTATGAGAAAGCCATGTTAAAGTAATGTGTTTTCAGCAGTATTTTAAAGTGCTCCACTGTATTAGCCTGGGAAATTCCTATTGGCAAGCTATTCCAGGTGCATAACATCAGAAGGCCGCTTCACCACTTCTTTTAAGTTTAGCTCTTGGAATTCTAAGTAGACACTCATTTGAAAATCTAAGGTTAGGTTAAAAATAGTGTATGTTCTTATTAGCTGATTTTTTTAAAGGTAGTATTATGGCCACCTTGAAAGAAATTGTATCCAAGGGGAATTGGTATGGGGAAGCTGAGCAGAAGATTAACAGAAGCAAACAGGAGAAGACTATATCTAAGTCAATAAGCAGACAGGAGACAAAACTAAAATTTGAAGTCAGAATAATGATGTAAAATCCTCAAACAAACTTGTTATAAATTTCTCATAACTCAAATCACAGAATTTTGCTTTATAGTGAAACAGAACACTTGAATGCAGAGGACTGTGCACCATCAACTTTAGGGTGGGACATGCTGACACAATATGACCTCTGTGTCATGTGACCAGAAACAGACCTAACAATAGTAAACAAAACGGCTTCAGAAATGTAAAGACCATACATAAAAAACAAAGCTTAAAATGGTATTATGTGAATAATTATAAAAAGCAAAAAATATAGATAGCCACATAAACAAATGCAAACACTCCAAATTGAATTCTGTTTCAAACCATGGTCCATCTCAGACTTGTGTTGTGCAATCACCAAAAATCAAATAAGAGCTCAAGTTCACCACAATCAGTCACTTGACTTTTGTCTTTCACTGTCATGCTCTGTACATGAATTGGCAGCCAGAGATATTTGAAAAAGAGATTAGAGTTCTTGTCAAGGGTTGAAGAGCACTTCTGTTAAATTTATCTTCACTGATAGAATAAATCACAAGGCCATGGACAAAGTTCCATTTTCCTTTTCATTCAGATTAGGTACATTTTCTTATTCATTTTAGCTTAATCCTGATGCTCTGTACAGTATATTCAATTAATTATCATTATTATTCATGGTGGCTCTAAAATCCATACTAATCCTTACTTTCTCTTCTGTTCTTTTTCCAGTTTTCTGTGGTGAAGATCTGCACCAACACCACCTGATTAAAGCACCGTGATGTCCCTACATTGACGGATTAAAAGCCAGAAGTCCCCATGACTGTCATCATCAAATTCTTCCATGAGAACCCTGAATACAATGAGGACTGATTAAGGTCATTTATATTAGGTAGAATGCCTAGAGGGGGCTGGGTGGTCTCGTGGCCTCGGAATCCCTGCAGATGTTATTTTTTTCTCCAGCCGTCTGGAGTTTTTCAGGTATTTCTAAGTAGATAAGTAAAACTATTTTCAAAGTAGGTCAGGCTACTTCTAAACATACAGTAGATTAGCTAATGCCAGGTTTGTTTTACTTTTGACCTCCTTTTGCCTTAAGACTTTGAATATCCTCTTTGCTCCTAAATACTATGACACTTCGGTTTGTTATTTTGCCTTTTGACCAGTGCTGTTTTTTGTCAAATTGTCTGCACAGCCCTTTTTCCTTTAAATTCCTTTTCCCAGTGAATTGTTCTGCTCACCACTATCCTCAGTCTTATTTTCATTCTGCCCTTAACAATACCTCAGCCATCCTCATCTATGGACGAAAAATTCCTTCTTTATGGACAAAGTATAGCTGGGCATTTTATTGCTGCTAAGATCAGACTCCATAGCTGCAACTGCATCTATTATAGTTTAACATGCTAAATGAAGAAGGGCATGCTCATTTGTGTTAAAGCCAACAGAAAATTTTCATTGAGCAGACCTGTCCTTTTAAAGATGAGAATAAATAATTTCACTTACTGAACAGCTCCAGACAGAGGATCAGAGTATTTGGTTCCACTTCGAGAACGTATGTCTTTTGTTTTGTTGGTGGCCAGGGGCCTCATTAATAAAACTCTGCATGAATTCAAGCAAATCAAATGCACAAGCGAAAAAAACAAGTAAATACTTACACTTAAAAAAAAAACAGATTTAAAAGATCTGGCATACACAAATTTCTATGTAATTTCCCCTTTTTAAATCACAATCATCTTGTAAATGTGTGAACATAAACATGCCTTGAATGTCGCCCTGGAATATCCATATATGGAGCATGCCAATCAGCCTTATACATACTCAATCACAAAACTTAATTTGCTGGTAGAACAGCCTGCCAAATGACGAATCGAGATACAGTGATCTTGTATTCAAGAGTATCTGGCTATGCTCCTCAACTGAGAGTGCAAGATCATGTGAGGCTTTATAGTGCTTTTTCTGTTCCTTCTTGGGGTCAAAGAAAGATGTAAGGCACTAGCATCAGAGCAGGTAGCTGCTATTACCTTGTACATGTAATGAAGTGATTACTTTTACAATAAATAGTACAGGCCATATGAATAATGGAGGTTTAATCAGCTACCATAAGTCAGCCAACACGTACAGTACCTTGATATCTGTCAAAGCTACTTTGCTTCACAATAAATGAATCACAGGTTGACCCAGGCAACATAGCTAAAATGTTTGTCAGTCTCATCTTGGCATCACAGATGACTTGTGTGTTAATGGAATGTAGCCTCTAACGGTTAACAAAAGAAGCTTCAGTCTCGCTAGCTGCCCTTATTGCAATATGAGTACAGTAAATTGCTCTGGTTACATTAGGAAAACTGGACACTGCTGCAAATATCATTTTTATGCTGGCAAAAACATGTTATGTATTATGTATGTGCATTCACACCATACAAAAGTAGATGCAGTACCTTGCTGATCAGTTAATGGCTTCCAGCACAGAAGATATGACGGGGTTTAAGCTTGGCTAAAATATTCTAGACCTGTCCGTTAACTGACAAATAACTAAAATAAGTCCTTCAGTGTAAATACACAGTATTGGTCATCTTAAAAGTGAGCTAATATACAGCCTGTACATCATACTCATTACTTTTAAGGTGTAATATGTTTGTCATGTCAACACAAATTATAATGGCATAGTGATATAAATTAAAAATAGCTGACTTAGCTAACTTTCTCCACTTGATCAAATGTTACGTCGTATGTACGCAGAGCTGTCATAAACATATGCATCTTCTCCTCTCGAGTTTTCTTTTTTAAATAGCAACATTTGCATGGGAGGTTGCATACACAGATTTCAAGACTTTTTATGTGATTGCAGAAATGTTATAAATGAGGCCTGTCACAGAATGAGTCTTAGACATCATGAAAGGTTTGGGCAGCCATCTGTATATTGTTCAAGGGCTGCAATAATGAGGTTTAAATTGAACAGAGATGTTCATAGATGCAAGTCCAAAACAGAACTGACGTTACTGAGACAAAATCGCGGCTTTAAAGGCCAGTCAAGGAAATGACGTCATCTGGGAGGAATTGGAAGTGATGTCATTGTTGGGGCGGAGCTGGAAGTGACATCATCATTGATGCCAGGAACGGACATGATGTCATCAGTGATGCTGGTACCCTGCAGAATTTTCTGTGGGTGGTGTGCAAGAGATTGAGAGAGACAGTTAGCGCACCCCGCCGCCCCCGGGTCTGGTGTGGAATTGCTATCATTTAGGTCCTTCAGCTATCTTCCAATTGCACGTGTGTGACAGGCCCCAAATGTCTGAATAAAAAAAAGAAAACCTGACTTAAGTTAGTATTTTACATATACCTTTAGAACAACAAATGAATTCCCAATACATTATCATGCACACAGAGAATCAACTGATTAACAACCAAACTGCAAAGATGATACAAAATGCCAAAATTGAGCCATTTACATCACTAAGAGAATCACCATGTGGATGTTGTACTGAAGTACAATTGGTCCATTTTGCTTTTTTGTGGACTACTGGAGACTGAATGTTAAGACAAACCTTGATACTTAATTCATGTCTCTGGTATACAAAAGCCTGGTATCAATGCACAGTGTGATAATGTTTAACTTACATAACTTAAAGGAAAATTTTGGTATTTTTCAAGTCACAATTATTTCTTCAAAATTACAATACAGTATTTATTAATTTTTCACATAAAAGTGTGGTAGAAAAATAAAAAAAATATTTTTTCTGCTCTTGTAGGTCACAATAAAGCTCTATAGAACCCTGTTTTCTTACATGACAGAAAAGCCTCTAAACTTACCAAATACATCCATTTTTCAAGTCAAAAGTGTTATAAAATATTGATCCATGTCATTGATATTACACACATATTGCAAAACAGTGTAATCATATCATTTTATGAAGGTAAAAAGTGAAAAGTATACCATTGTTGTGATATTCAGACAGAGGTCAACTATTATCCTCATGTCTTCACCAACTTCCCCATTTGTCTTCTTCAGTGCTGTGTAGACAGCTAGACAACAATAACTGAAAAAAATTATACCTATGATTACATATATTCTTTCATATATATTATATTGCGGATACTGCCTGCTTTTGCTGAATTGATAAAATTACGCGTGTGCTTCAGTGAAAGTGAAAACAAAGCTCACATAGCAGTGAAAGAAGTACAGAAATTATAAGCGTAAATCTGGTGCCTGAATGAGAGAAGGCCAGTACGGCATATCAGTATATATTTCCCTACTGGAAGCCCTGCAAACATACATAAATACAGCCATCCATTTTCCTAACCAGCTTATCCAGGACAGTGTTGCACTCCAGCTGGTGTCTGTCCCACAAGCATCGGACACAAGGCAGGAGCATTCCCTGGAAAGTGAGGCAGTCCATCACAGAGCAAACAAACACACACACACACACACTATAGGGCCAATTTGGCTATGCCAATTCACTTAAGTTTAATAAGGCTGAAGTTTATTAAGTTCAGAACAGATGTTTTAACACAGGCAGCGCTATGTTCTACATAGAGTCTACATGTATTTACAGATAGATAAGGTAAAGGATTTACTTATTCAAACATGACTTTTTTTCTTTTACTGCTATATCGTCAGCAAGAGGGACTCATCATCCATTAAAAATGGATTTGTGATGCTTCAGTCTACTCTATCATGTACTCTGCATTTTTTCCAAGGTTTTTTTTTTTGATTGTCAAAAACTTGGATTCTTCAATGTGAACTTAGTATGTTTTAAGGCTTTTTCTATTATGAATGGATGCAGCGTTCCATAGACCTCCGTTGTAAGCTACTAGGACAAAGTATTTTTATAAAACATTTACTTTTGAATACAATTTTATATGGCAAATAATATATACCATGGTTGTAAAGAAATAACTTGAAAAATTATGAACTTATCCTTATAGGAATTGTTTTTGAGAGATGCATATCTGAGAAGAAAACACTTCCATTTAGAACCAATGCCCTTTTTGGTGTCTGAGTTGGAAAGTGGTTAAGGTTCCTTTAAGATAATAGAAACTATGGGCTAGATAAAAGGCATGTGAGATTGGAATGGGATTAGAAAAAAAGGAGTGATAAAACAAGCAGTGAGTAGAGCTTTATGTTGTGCACCTGTGTTTGGGTTATTTATAATGTGTAAGATATGATAAACGGCAACAATGATCTATGGATTTTCTGCTGTAATAACAGCATGACTGTAAGAAGACTCTCATTTATGCAAGTTTAGTGGTACAGAACTATTACGTGCACTACTTGTGGCTTTGCTTAAACTGTCACGACTGCGTATATCTGAACAAGTTACAAACATGATTCCAAGCCAGATCCACATCCACAGCAGAGCACCAGACTGCAGAAGACTGACTCAGATGGAAAGGTATACACACTTGCCTATGCTAGTAAAGCACATTCACCAGCAGAGCAGTGACTTGCACACAGAGAGGGAGGCTCTGGCTGTCATCTGAGGCCGTCTTCACTTCCAGCTTTACTTACTTAGCAATTCCTTCACTGTTATTACTGATCGTTACTGTGCCAATATTCAGAAAAAACATCCTCTTCCGCCCCTCCAAGAATAGAGTGGTGCCTATTGAAATTACAAAACTTTAATTTCTCTGTAGTGTATAGTACAAGCTCTGGAAATGCATCTGACTACTTCTTCAGACATCCAGAAACTGCACAAGACATTGGAGACACAAATGCCCTGGAGTTATCTGAGGCTCATGTGCATTCTATTGTCAATCATAATGTACCCTGTGCCATTACAGTGCAAGAGATAAGCGCAGTAATGGAGTCTGACCCATGTCTGCAAAAAGTCATCATGGCTGTAAGGACAGGAAGATGGCACACACTTCTCAAACAGACAAAAGTCTTGACTCCAGCCCCACAAGCATATATTCGCTCCATGCATGCTAAGAAGTCAGAGCTGACTGTCTACTGGTAATCTGCTCCTCAAATGGAACAAACTTGTAATACCTTCATCATTGCTTAATTGAGTGATAGAAATTTCCAGTGAAAGCCACCAATGAATTGTAAAAACCAAAAAGCTACTTCGAGAAAGAGTATACTTCCCAGGCATCGATCAGATGGTAGAAGACCACATCAAGTCCTGTCTTTCCTGCCAGGCAGAGACTGACACTGCCTGTTCCCATGCCCCATTACAATCAACCTCAATGCCAACTGCCCTATGGGCAGAAGTAAGCATTGATTTTTATTCACTGCCTTCAGGTGAATATCCGTTAGTGGCAATGGATGATTATGCATGGTCCTCAGAGGTAGAGAAAGTGTCTAGCACATCTGCAAAGGCAGTAATTCTACAATTACACACAATTGTCTCTGTATATGGCATTCCTAAAGTTGTCAAAAGTAGCAATGGACCTCCCTTCAGTCAGAAGACTTTGCTGCATATTTAGGATTTTGTCATAAAAAGATCACTCCACACTGGCCACAAGCCAATGGAGAGGTTGAATGATTCATGCAGACATTAAAAAAGACATTATGCATTGCAATGCTTAATAGATAGATAGATAGATAGATAGATAGATAGATAGATAGATAGATACTTTATTAATCCCAAGGGAAAATTCACATACCCAAGCAGCAGCATACTGATAAAAAACAATATTAAATTAAAGAGTGATAAAAATGCAGGTAAAACAGACAATAACTTTGTTTAATGTTAACGTTTACCCAGGGTGGAATTGAAGAGTCGCATAGTATGGGGGACGAACAATCTCGTCAGTCTGTCAGTGGAGCAGGACAGTGACAGCAGTCTGTCGCTGAAGCTGCTCCTCTGTCTGGAGATGATCCTGTTCAGTGGATGCAGTGGATTCTCCATGACTGACAGGAGCATGCTCAGTGCCCGTCACCCTGCCACAGATGTCGAACTGTCCAGCTCCATGCCTACAATAGAGCCTGCCTTCCTCACCAGTTTGTCCAGGCATGAGGCATCCTTCTTCTTTATGCTGCCTCCCCAAAAACCTCCAAGAACTCTATCACTTCCTAAGAGCCTACAGATCATCTCCTCACTGCTCTACCGGAAAACCTCCTGCTACGGCTTTGTTTGGAAGATCAGTCCATACAAGATTACCAAACCTCTCATCCACAAATTCAGATGAAGACATAAGGGTTAAAGACACAAAGAGTAAACAGAAAATGAAGGGATGTCTTAATAAACATTTCTGCAAATCTTTTCCAACCCTGGTTGTTGGAGACTATGTACAGTAATCCCTCCTCGATAGGTGAAAATCCGTGAAGTAGAAACCATATGCTTGTATGGTTATTTTTATGTATTTTAAGCCCTTATAAACTCTCCCGCACTGTTTATAAATATTCCCCGCAGCGTTATACAGCATAATCCCTTTGTATTCTCTTAGATATTAGGTAAGATTCATTGAAATTATGTATATAAACACACACTGTTTATATACAGTAAAACCTAAATATTATTTTAAAGATATTGAGTGTCTCCGATATCACATATGTTACAGCCATTACGATAGACAGGTCACCAGCAATAAATACGTACATTGCAAGAAAAATAGTATACAGTAAATGTATTAATTATTTATGGTTACTCACCAACAATGACACGATGACTTGTCCGATAACAATGAGTTTAATTTTACTGCACAACAAAGGAGAGCGTTACAGCCCTTGTAAAGGAGCCACTTCAGGCAATTGTGTAGCACTGCCGTTGTTCTTCTTCTGGCAGTCTTCAATCCAAATCCCTAAAGCAGATTCCATCCAGACTACTGCCTTATTACATCCACTTACAACTCGTTTTGCACCCTGGTTAAAAGGACGCTGCAGCCGTAGATCTTATATTCCTTTCCTACTTTTTAAATAAAAAGAATCGTAGCCTTCAACAAATCCAAAACGTTTACCTTTTCGGCAATCGTTAACATCTTCTTCTTGCGCTTGGGCACGGCACCTGAAGCAGTAGCAGATTGTTTTGGAGCCATAATGAAGGGCTTGACTATGCACAAAGATAAACACTAAAGAGCACAACTCTTTACACAGCGAAGCACGTTGATGCTGAATGAGCGAGATGAGACTTCCTGGTTAACACTACATTCAGCACGCAGGAGCTCAACTGCGTGCTCTGATTGGTTAGCTTCTCAGTCAGGAGAACTTAACTGCGTGCTCTGATTGGTTAGCTTCTCAGCCATCCGCCAATAGCGTCCCTTGTATGAAATCAACTGGGCAAACCAACTGAGGAAGCATATACAGGAAGTAAAAAGACACATTGTCCGCAGAACCCGCGAAGCAGTGAAAAATCCGCGTTATATTTAGTTATGCTTTCATATAAAATCCGCGATAGAGTGAAGCCGCGAAAGTCGAAGCGCGATATAGCGAGGGATTACTGTAT
>JANRMT010056467.1:0-12823 GCA_026402145.1 Polypterus bichir lapradei
TTCCTCCCAATCACGCCCTTCCAGGTCTCACTGTCATTGCCCACGTGACCCTAAACTTTGCATGTTTTAATCTTTTAATGTACTGGTTTTGAGCCACCATGCAATTAGTATAGTGACACAAAAGACAATATGCAAACTAAAGTTGTTTGTGAAGCATAATTTGGTAAAAAAAAAAAAAAATAAATCTTCCAAGAAGCTGCACCCTTTATAAGCTGTCCACCAGGTGAACTGAGATATGGGTGAAGATTCATATATTAAAGAGAGAAAAACAAAAATATGACTCTGAATTGGAATATTTGGAAAAAAGTAAAAGATTGCTGTGAGTGAGCTGAGAGGGCGTTGTGTAGAGGGGAGGATTCAGCAGAGAGCCAGATGTGGGGTGGTTCTCCAATAGCCAAAACTGCATGTCAATGAAATTTTACAAGCTCTATCAGTGAGGCAGTGACTACCACAGATTAAAGCAGAGGTAATGGTGCAGGGTCACTTTCACATAGTTAGGAGGATCTGCAGATTCACTGTGCCAAACACTATAAAGTATTCAAGTAGAATGGAGACAGATGATACAAAGGTGACGCTGGTTACTCGAAGGACTTTAGAAGTGTTGTTGCTAGTCTGAAGTTAGGCGGTACAATCCAGATTTTTTGAATAAAGGGTGGGAGAGCACCAAATGTTCAAGAAAGGTATTATTTATGAGAAGGGAACATTAAGTTGTGGAAACAAAACCAGAGGTAAAAAGTGGAAAGGAGGTTCATGCGAGAGAATATCAGGTTAAAAGATTAGGTGAGCACCTCCTTGGTAGAAGCTGACTTCTAATAGCATAATTAATGGCATGCTGTCCTCTAGGTTAGAACTCATTGGGACGTCAAGCTCATTCAAACAACATCCACTTAGATCTGGAGGATAACAATGAATATGAAGTCTTAACGAACTGTGAAAGGATCAGATTTGACTCACCTAAAAAGGTTTGGGAAAGCCACCCACATATTATCCCTGGCTGCAATGGGTTTGGTTTTGTAGACAGAAGTGTCTCTGTTGGAGTCCAGACATGAACTGCTTGAGGTTTGGGAAGATGGCGGTTTTAACTGATAAGACTGGAAGTGACCTTCTTCTGACGTCAGCCTGGGCGCTGGAACCAGAAGTACATCAGCCTGGGCGCTGGAAACTGGAAATGATGTCAACCTGGGCACTGGACACTGGAAGTGACATCAGCCTGGGCGCCAGAACTGGAAGTGACGTCTTCAGTGATAAGTCAGACAGGTTTTCCCGTGGCTGGTCTGCAGAGATAACAGGAGAAGGTTTAGTGAACCCCACCACCCCCTGGCCAGGCATGGAATTGCCTTTGCTTGGTTCATACAACGTCCTCCTACTTGCACATGCGTGACAGGACACATAGACTAGATCTCTAGCTTTTGTTCTACTTTCTTGTAAAATTGTAAAAATTAGTTAGAGAAATGCTATAAAAAGTCTTAGGTCACATCGTCTACAACTCTGTGATGGCCAGTGTAATTTTCTACAGTATGGCATGCTAGGCAGATAACATCACTTCAAGAGAGGCCCACCGAATTAACAAGCTACTTAAAAGTACAGGCTCAATTATGGGACACGCTCTGGAACCCCTGGAGGCAGTAGTGAAGGAGAGAATTAAAACAAACTGAGTGCCATTATGAACCCTGTTAGAGCTCAGTGCAGCATTTGACACTGTCAGACATGACATTCTACTGTCCAGAATGGAGAACATGCTGGGTATCTCTGGCACTGCCCTCCAGTGGTTCAAGTCCTATCTGACTGATAGACAAGAGTTTGTTAGTCTGGGCAACAGCAGGTCCAGCACAGCGCCAGTCACACAAGGAGTTCCTCAGGGCTCTGTCCTCAGCCCTCTTCTCTTCTGTATTTATATGCTTCCCCTTGGCCATATTATTCATAGCTAAGGACTGGGCTATCATTTCTATGCAGACGATACTCGACTCTACTTCAATGTTAAAAGTGGAATTTGATTAGAGCTTTCACAGCTCACAACCTGCCTCAGTGAAATTAAAACCTGGATGGAGCAGAACTCTTTAAATTTAAATTGCAACAAAACTGAACTCCTGCAAATTGGGACTTAAGCACATCTAAAGAAAATGAGCTCCTTCCCAGTCAATCTTGGCAGTGATCTCATCTGACCTGCCTCTACTGCAAAGATTCTTGGTGTCATTTTTGACTCCTCCCTTTCTTATTCCACCCACATACACCACATTAAGAAACGTTCTTACTTTCACCTCCGTAACATATCCCGTGTTCGCTCCTTCCTCTCCTTTTCTAATGCTGAGAAACTTGTCCATGCTTTTATCACATCCCGCATCGATTATTGTAACTCACTGCTGGCAGGTGCCCCTTCTAATCTTATATCACAGCTCTAGCTTATTCAAAACTCAGCTGCAAGAGTCCTTACTCGAACCAGCAGTAGCGAGCACATCACACCCATCCTGCTCCGTCTTCACTGGCTCCCTGTGTCTTACAGAATCGAATATAAAATCCTACTAATAACCTACAAAGCTTTAAATGACCTTGCGCCAAACTACATCAGTGACCTTCTCCATCACTAAGTGCCTGCCCGCCCACTAAGGACCTCTAATTCTGGCAATCTTGTTGTGCCCCACACTAATCTACACTCCATGGGTGACAGGGCCTTCAGCTGTATAGTGCCCAGACTCTGGAATGACCTACCGAAATTAATTAGATCAGCTGGCTCCATGAATTCTTTTAAAAAACAACTCAAAACTCATTTGTTCAGGAAGGCTTTTAGCTCTACTTGACTTTATTACCCTTCTCTCAGTTTACCTCCATGTCAAGATGCTCATGTAACCTGTATGTGTGTGCTAGACCATCAATTATGTTATCTGTTAGGCTTTCTTTGAATTTACTGTCTTAATCTTCTTTATTTATTTATCTGGTTTAGTACAATGCTATATACTGTATACACTGCTGTTCTTTCTTAAACTCTGTGAA
The DNA here is from genome assembly GCA_026402145.1 of Polypterus bichir lapradei. Taxonomy (NCBI): domain Eukaryota; kingdom Metazoa; phylum Chordata; class Cladistia; order Polypteriformes; family Polypteridae; genus Polypterus; species Polypterus bichir. Next base: position 2,989 of record JANRMT010056467.1, read on the forward strand.
GTGCTTTGAGCATGGGAAAGGTGCTATATAAATAAAATGTATAATTATTATTATTATTAACCCTGATCTTTGCTTATTCCTTTAAAAGCACCACAAAATACAGAGCCACTTTTGAGCTATTGAATAAAATCAAGGCTAAAACTTCTTCTTTGGGAGCTCTTTTATTTGTTGACCTGATGAACCTAAGCTGATCATCTGCAAGGACTTCTAAGCCTTCAGTGACATCCTGACTTTTAAGCTAAAGGCACGGAGTTCTTAATAGGCCTTTCTCCCTTTCGTGAAAGGTCTTTTAGTGAGTACCATAATTCGAGATGCCTGCTAGTGACACTCCTTAAAATACTGGGATTGTCCTTCAGTGTTTCTCATTTTCTACCTGCCATGTTTCAATGGCTATTCCAAACATCCTCTGGCAAAGCATGCAGTAGCAACACATAATGAGATCCATAGGATCTCATAGGACAACACCTAGCAACAGCACACACCTCGGAAAAACTTGTCAAATGTAGGGACAGAATTATATTCTTGTTTTGCACTTCTGTGAAACAATCTGTGTAAGGTTAGAAAAAATCTTAACACTGGTATCAGGGCTAATAACACAAACCAAGACATAAACTAAAATTTAGTCATTACCAAAAAAAGCCCATAATAAGTCTTTGATTCATCACTAGTATTTTCTGTGAGGTCTTTTGTAAGGTTTGACCCAAATTTTGTAGGCATCTCTTGAAAAGGTGGCACCCAACTTAACAAGCACCAGATGCAATGTCACACTTAACCACTTTGGTAAATGATAGGATTGTTATCACTCTATTTAATCTTTATTTCGTATTTGGTACACTGTATTAACCCTTGAGGTTAAATTACCTTTTCGCATGACCCGTCTGGGTCAGAGCATAGGGTAAGCCATTGTACAGCAGGCGTCCCTGAAGCAACTTTCAGGTTAAGGGCCTTATTCCCTTCTGGAAGTAGCAGGACTTGAACCAGCAACCTTCTGGATATCAGCACAGATTCTTCGCCTCAGAGCCACCACCCTACCACTAAGTCCTAAAATAGGCTTGTTTGGACAAGTAAGTCCAATATGACATTGCTGACTATTCTAAATTCTTTCTATGACCATACTATGCCACGGATCACTGTTTATCAATCAGTCAACCTTTATTTTACGTACCAACCCATGGCAAGTTCTTGGATTTCTGAGACGGTTAACTGGTACCTTTGTAACATATATACACTTACCACTCCAAAGGTATGCAACACGTTTGTGCGCAAAATATCACAATGAAAACTTTTTTTGAGTGGCAGGAATAAGCTTATGTACATATGCATGATTTATGCACAAGCTGAATTTGACATCTTTGCTGATAACAACATCGACTCTGTACTGCAATGATATGCTCGGTTGCCTCCCATGTTGCTGCCACTGCCTTGATATTCCGCACCATGCCATGGACTCTCACCTAGCTTATTCCCGGCCTGCACATTCATGCTGCTGGATCTGCCTCACACCTCAGGTGGGGTTACAGACGACACCATCTGCCTCCTTTATCTCCATTCTGTGAGCCAAACCAAACTTACTAGTGGCTACATACTCAAGACAAAGGATTTTATCAGAGGTCTTCAAAATACTTCCAGGTAGGTGCTCTCTAAAACCTGCTAGACTCTGAACAGGTTCCTTTAATGGTCGACTGCTAAGCCCCAATGATTCTACTACATGTCTTTTCTTTTGTTACTCCAGACCTTCTTTATAATTTGAGGTCTATTTTTCCAAACATATTGCTTTATGTTTTCATGGCATTCTGATATTACTTTATAAAAATATTAAATTAAGTACAGCAGTTAGGATATAGCGGGATTGGATAATGGATGGATGGATGCATGAAATAACTAATCACTCTAACATATAATAATTTTGCATCTACAGTCCACACAATATCCATAACAGATAATTATTGCTTATGAAGAGGCTGCACAATGTCTTTTAGGGTGCTCTAATGTACAGGTACTTGAACTTGTATGTGTGTCTCACTGCATTTTATGGTGACTTTGTATGAAGGAGCTTCCTTTCTTAGACGATTCATTGCCCAGGGTATTACTGCATTAATAAAAGCGCATCTATATAGTAAAACATTAAAGAAACATACAATTGTCAATAAAATGAACCAGTGTCTGATTTTGAATGGAGTTTGGCTATAGAAAAACCAGAAGCAACGTGACAAGTTAGGCTATTGAAGGTAATGAGTAATGGGTGTTTTAACTTATCTCTCTCTTTCCCTCTACTTTTCTTAGGTGTAAAATACAAACTTGTGACAGAGGATTTTATTTTATTCCAAGAAAAATACACTGCTCTCTAGCAGCTACTGTAGTTTAATCTGGGAGTTAATCACACAATCTTGCTGACTAGCACTGTAAATGAATGCAGTAAGATGCTCTGTTAAGGGGCTCAGAGTTACTTATGTTGACTCTTGTGTCTGTTTTTTAAAGAATTCTGGCAATTTTCTGTAGGAATAACGGGTGATTCAGTGCCTAATGAAAATCTGAAGTGACATGCTTTAAGAACTAATTACTCGGTAGTGCCAAATGAAATCTGAAATCTGGGAAAAACCCTCTTTCTTTGATGGACTGGCATCTCATCCATGTTGTTTTTACCTTGGACCCATTGATACTGGGATAATAAGATGGATTGATGGACTTGGCTTTGCAATTTCAGAAGACATAAAAAGAAGCCCAAAACACATCAACTCCTTTAGACTGCTTAAGGTATTTCTGCGAGCATTATTTTCACTGCCGCGATCAGCACTTGAATAAGCCATAAGTGGTGTATGACAGTGATGGGGGCAGAGAGCATGAAAATATGGGCTTGCCTGATCTAATCTGATCAAAGTATAGAGAAGTTTTTAAAACATCTGAAAATATTTTCTTATAGTTGCTTTTTAGTTTTTATTTTCTAAACCAAATAGAAGGATCCCCTTAATTATAACTTTATTGGATTAGCATTCGCAATAAAGAAAATGTCCTCAAATGTACACAAATTTTACCATTACTCCTTACAAACCCACAAAACCCTCTGCTACCATTAATCTTTATGTTATCCGCATGGACATCATCTTTTCAAGTCTTTATTTCCATAGTCGTACTCAATAAATAGTCTAACCTGGTCACCAGGTCCAGCTTCAAGCCAGCAGCCATCAGTCTGCTGGAAACCAAAAGTGCAAATCTTAGTTTATGACAAACAATGGTGACTGAGATGGATGAGTAATTATACATGCGCCTTCAGTACTGACGTTTGGAACAAATGGCACCTCCACTGATCTGATTATCAGTGAATTCACATCATGGGCTGGACAGACTCTCATGATCTTCCCTTGATAATGTGCCGGTTTTACCAGTATGGGAGGCGGCAGGTACTGTACTCTTCTGATAAATGTGATATACCGAGTTTCTGTTTTCGTTTAGATGCTCCTTTCTAAGTGGTGTCATTTTGCTGTGTATTCACATCAGGTTTATAAATACTGTTGTCTTGTACAGTACTCACCTCACTGGTAAAGATGAATTCCATTTTCTTCATGGATCGCTTGCACTGCCATTATCTTGTTAACACAGCTGGAGTTTTGTTTTTAGTTCTGTTTCTCGGTGCCTTTCTTAAACAGCCGGAGACTGCTGTAAATTGATCTTCACCGGCTTTGTCTGGAATTCGGCTCAGCTGTGCTTGCTGTAGTCACCCCTCTTTATTTCTCTTTGCCATATATCATGCAAGCAGCAAGTGCTGCAGTAGAAGGCTGCCTGCAGTTCTTTGGCTGCTCCTGGTAAAAACAAACAAAATTATAAAAAAACAATAGGGACATTTATGAAAACGGCATGTATTGGGGAGTATTGCAGGTTTATTTCTTTAATTTTTTTGAATTTGAAGATTTTGGAGTTGCCTGTTCCTACTCACATCGTAGGTACAGCTGAACTTGAATATGGTGGTAATGCTAACAATGAAGTTCAAGCGGTTTATAATTTCAGATCAACTTGAGCCATCTGCTCTTACCAAAAATTCAATTTATTTCTTCCTTTAAAATGTTGCATTAATGTGACAACTCCAATACAGGTGCCGGTCATAAAATTAGAATATCATGACAAAGTTGATTTATTTCAGTAATTCCATTCAAAAAGTGAAACTTGTATATTAGATTCATTCATTACAGTATTTCAAATGTTTATTTCTTTTAATTTTGATGATAATAACTGACAACTAATGAAAGTCACAAATTCAGTATCTCGGAAAATTAGAATATCAATAAAGGATTTTTTATAAATGCTGGCCAACTGAAAGGTATGAACATGAAAAGTATGAGCATGTACAGCACTCAATATTTAGTTGGGGCTCGTTTGGCCTGGATTACTGCAGCAATGTGGCGTGGCATGGAGTCGATCAGTCTGTGGTACTGCTCAGGTGTTATGAGAGCCCATGTTGCTCTGATATTGGCCTTCAGCTCTTCTGAATTGGCGTATTGCATCTTCCTCTTCACAATACCCCATAGATTTTCTATGGGGTTAAGGTCAGGCGAGTTTGCTGGCCAATCAAGAACAGGGATGCCATGGTCCTAGTTTTGGCACTTTGTGCAGGTGCCAGGTCCTGTTGGAAAATGAAATCTGCATCTCCATAAAGTTCATCAGCAGCAGGAAGCATGAAGTGCTCTAAAACTTCCTGGTAGATGGCTGCGTTGACCTTGGACCTCAGAAAACACAATGGACCAACACCAGCAGATGACATGGCACCTCAAACCATCACTGACTGTGGAAACTTTACACTGGACCTCAAGCAACGTGGATTCTGTGCCTCTCCTCTCTTCCTCCAGACTCTGGGACCTTGATTTCCAAAGGAAATGCAAAATTTACTTTCATCAGAGAACATAACTTTGGACCACTCAGCAGCAATCCAGTCCTTTTTTCCTTTAGCCCTGGTAAGACGCTTTTGACGCTGTCTCTTGTTCAAGAGTGGCTTGACACAAGGAATGCGACAGCTGAAACCCATGTCTTGCATACGTCTGTGCGTGGTGGTTCTTGAAGCACTGACTCCAGCTGCAGTCCACTCTTTGTGAATCTCCCCCACAGTTTTGAATGGATTTTGTTTCACAATCCTCTCCAGGGTGCGGTTATCCCTATTGCTTGTACACTTTTTTCTACCACATCTTGTCCTTCCGTTCACCTCTCTATTAATGTGCATGGACACAGAGCTCTGTGAACAGCCAGCCTCTTTAGCAATGACCTTTTGTGTCTTGCCCTCCTTGTGCAAGGTGTCAATGGTCGTCTTTTGGACAACTGTCAAGTCAGCAGTCTTCCCCAAGATTGTGTAGCCTACAGAACTTGACTGAGAGACCATTTAAAGGCTTTTGCAGGTGTTTTGAGTTAATTAGCTGATTAGAGTGTGGCACCAGGTGTCTTCAATATTGAACCTTTTCACAATATTCTAATTTTCCGAGATACTGAATTTGGGACTTTCATTAGTTGTCAGTTATAATCATCAAAATTAAAAGAAATAAACATTTGAAATACACCAGTCTGTGTGTAATGAATGAATCTAATATACAAGTTTCACTTTTTGAATGGAATTACTGAAATAAATCAACTTTGTCATGATATTCTAATTTTATGACCGGCACCTGTATGACAAATACAGTATATCAATACAAAAATGTAGTGAAAACTTTTAACTTAGTTATTTACAAATACAATCTATCAGTTTGTTTACAACACCATCAGAATGCTATTAACACATAAATGAAGAAGAGAACTAAACAAGGAGTGAGACAATGCATTGCACCACATATTTATAGAAGTACACATCGCATAATCACCATTACAATTAAACTGCAAGGAACTGTAAATTTACAGAAGTGTAAAGACAAACTCAGTCTTTTAAAAGTCAGGATGTGTTTGTTAAAAACAATGTCATTGTTTGCTATCCTTCATCCTCATTGGTGGTCTGCCTTACCCTCTGTCCACTGTTTTTTGCTTGACCCTTTGGGTTTGATTCCATTCAACAGCATTTTACTTAACTTCTTCTTTGAGCTTTTGGTTGCACTCTCTGTCTACCCTTGAGTACGTCTCTCATCAGACTTCCAAATTTTACAACGTCTTCAGGCAGTAGCAGGCAACTGAGCATGTTTCTTGATGATAGTACTGTAATTATTTTCATTGATTTCCTTGTTGTCATTCTAACAAGCTCTCGATGTTTCTCAGGATTCAAACTGGCTACCATACTGATCTCAGAAAGATCTATGCAAACATAATGCAATCTTCATGGAAGCACTTTTTACTGTACTGTGAAAAAGTATTTGCCCCTTCCTGATATTCTCAAATTGTGTTTGTCACGGTGAATGGTTCCAGATCTTTAGGTGAAATTTAATACTGGATAGAGAAAACCTGAGTAAACTTGTAACACCATTTTGAAATTGCTACTTAAAATACATAAGTAATAAAGTTGTCCAACATCCGTACCACCCATTTGAAAATGTAATTACCCCACAGTTACTCACCCAAACAGCCGACCAAAGTTAATAAATAATTAGACTCCACTGACTGAACAGCTGATTGCACCCAGCCCTGTTGAGTCCAATCCTCACCCATATGCTGACCCTGTCAATGGGAGTGAAAAGTCACCACAAGGTTTCTAGAAGAACACTATACTTCAATCAAAAGAAATTCCTGAAGAGCTTAAGAGAAATGTTGCTGAAATTTACAAATCAGGGAAAGTTTACAAAGCCATGTCCAAGGCTCTGGAACTCAGCTTCACCACAGAGAGAGCTCCAAAGTGAGAACATTTCCAACAGTGGTGAATCTGCCCAGCTCCACAGCAATGATTCATTCAAGAAGTCGCAGAGGATCCCAGATGAACATCTAAAGAACTGCTGACCTCTCCAGCATCAGCTGAGGTCAATGCTCATGATTGCATGATAAGGAAGAGAAATGAGTAAAAATTAAACTCATGGGAAAGCAGCAGAGGCGGAAACCTCTGCTATCCAAGAGGAGCACTATTGCTCATCTGGCTTTGCAAAGAGACCCTCAGATGATCCTTGAGCCTTTTGGAAGAATGTTCAAAGGACAGATGGGCCTCAAGTAGAACTCTTTGGACAGCAACAGGTCCCACTATGTTTGGCGTAAAGCTAGTATTCATCAGTAAGAACATCATATATATAATATGGGGTTGGTAATGTAATGACATGAGAAATATTTGCTGTCACAGGTCCTGGAAGACTTTTTTAATGAAACCATGAATTCTGCATCATACTAGAATATTCTTCAGGAGAATGTGTTGTCATCTTTTTGTGACCTGAACTTGGAGTGTAATTGGGTTACGCAGCTGGACATTAGCACAAAACACAAAAGTAAGTCTTTCGAGTGAGTGGCTCAGAAGAAACAAAATTAAAGTTTTGTGGTGAGAACTGAACAGCTGATTGCAACCCAGCCCTGTGGAGTCCAGTCCTCAACCATATGCTGACCATTTCAATTGGAGTGAAAAATCACCACAAGGTTTCTAGAAGAGCACTATGCTTCAATCAAAGGAAATTCCAGAAGAGATTAGGAGAAATGTTGCTGAAACTTACCAATCAGGAAAAGTTTGCAAAGCCATATCCAAGGCTCTGGAACTCAGCTTCACCACAGAGATGCAAAGAAGAGTGGGCTACAATTCTTCAACAGCAATGTGAAGGACTGATACCAAATTATATGAAATGTTTAGTTACATCCATTGTTACTAATAGTGCAGCAAGCATTGAAACTGTGGGAGCAATTAACTTTTTAACATGGTTGATGAGGTGTTGGATAACTTTTTCCTTTGAATAAAGAAAGTAATGATTTAAAAACTGTATTGTTTGTTCGTTCAGGCTCCCTTTTCTGTGATCCTGCATTGGGTCTAAGAGTCTGAGACCTTTTATTGTGTAACATATGCAAAAGCAGAGGATATAAGGAAGGGGACAAATACTCAAATACTACACAGCTCTGTGGTTTATAATAAGGTAAAAAAGATCGGCACCTGACACCTGATATGAAAGGGTGCAACTCAAATGAAAGCAGGGGCAGGCAGAGTCAAAGTCAAATTACAAATGACAGTAGGGACCGAAATAAGAAGAAAGAATTGAGCATCAAAGTCTAAATGCAGACTCAGAATCATAGTCAAAGTAAAAGCTGCAAGGAGGTTGTAATTAGATTTGGTCTTTGCCACTAAATAACCCAAAATGTAAAGTTTGTTTCTCACATTTGAATTCAACACACAGTTAATTTGTACTGTGCATCACTGTCTTTAAATAGAGACCCCATCATGTGACCGACAATAGATGTTGTTTCTATAAATCACCTGGCTGTCACTGTCAGAAAAAGATCACGAAACTAGCAAGGCTCACAGCAAAAAAGTATTTCAAAATAGTACTGTGATGAATCAGCTCGCATAATGCTAAAAAACAGTATTACAAACAGTGTTAATACCAATTGCAAGTATATGAAAGGTACAAAAATGAAAACAAAAGGCCCATTAAGAAAGATTACAACAGGTTACGGCGTTGTGATGGCACACAATGCATGTAATGGGATGGGAGCCATCTTTCCTATAAAAAAAGGAGTGTAGACACAATATAATTGTCAGCTCGTTTGAACTAATTTACGAAGCATGACTTTGACATTTTCATGTTCCATTAGGTTAGCAAACCTGCCGTGTACCCTCAAGAGGTTTATTTCCACCAAGAAAGTTGGTAACTGGTGTTTTTGCTTTCCTCCCCTTTATGTAAATCACTTTTTAAACCATTGAAATCCTTTATTTTACTTTTTGTTTAAATTCATTGTTGTATTTATATAGGTACTCTGAGCCTGTCCTGAGTGAAAAGTAGAATGGAAAAAAGATTTTGAATTGGAATGGATCTGTGTTTTTAACTCCCTTATATATGTGTTTATATGTCTTTTTGGCATCCTTTAAACACACCTTTTGTGCTTCTTTTCGGGTTTTTTAAACATTGTATTTGTTTTTCTTTTTGCTCATTAGGATCTAGTTGGTTTATGCAGACACTCATTTATGGATTTATGGCTGTATAGGGCAATGGGCCTGATTTATAACACTGTGTGTGGATTTAAATGTGAAATTAAGTGTAAGGCAAAAAAAAAATGTTTTATAAAACCTGGCATACATACATTTCTACACAATTTACCCTTTTTAAATCACAGTCATCTTGTAAATACAGTATATGGATGTGAAAGCACCTGGAACCTCACCTGGTTGCCACCCTGAAACAAGCATATATGGACTTTGCTAATCAATCTCTTGCATAAGCAATAATAATGCTGCAGAATTTTATTGGCTGGTAGAGCAGCCTCTCTCCTACCGCAGCAAGTCTTATGTTGCCATAGCTGAGCATGCAAAAGCATCTGTGTTCTGGGGTTTGTTGAAAGGCGTAAGGTGCCAGTGTCTAAGATGGTAGTATATAATGACTTGATTGCTGTCACAATGAATAGAATTGGCCATGTGAAAAAGTGAGGGATCAGCCAGTTACCTTACCAACAAGCCAGCCACTATGTACAGTACCATCAATTCTGCCTCAGAAGTAATGAATAATGGATTGACCAAAGCCACCAAGCCATAGTGTTTGTCAGTCTCATCTTGGCATCACAGATGCCTTATACGTTAATGGAATGTAACTGCTTACTGTTAACAAAAGCAGCTTCATTCTCGCTAGGTGGCCTTATTTCAATATAAGTGCAGAAAAGTGCTCCGATTATGTTAGGAAAACCACACAGTGCTGCAAATTGCCTTTTGACTTTGAAAAACACGTTATGTACACCCACACCATATGACAACTTGATATAGCGC
>JANRMT010056515.1:0-14640 GCA_026402145.1 Polypterus bichir lapradei
ACATTGAGCTGCTCAGCGTGTCACTCAGACCACTCTACTCGTCCAGAGAATTTCCACAAATATTTGTCACCGTTGCTTGTATTCATCCTAGGGCTCAATGTCAACTTAGACGATTATCACAGCTTTAGTCGACACGCTGAAAGTGAACACTCAGACCAAAGCATCAGAAGCCTAACCTTTGTCACCAGGCCTTAAACAAAGGCACCAAAAGCACAAACATATTTTCTGATTTGCACTTTGTTTGTAATTCTGCAGCACTCTTGTAAAATAATCCACACTATTTCTTACATTCAACACTTTCTGTAGGAATTTAAAAGTCCACAATAAAACAGTGAAGCTCTGCAGTGAAGATTCAATCCAAAGTCTCCAAGGCTGCTTTCATTGTCCACACTGAGATCTTTTTGTATGGCAGGTCAAAATTAACATTTAGAGATATCTAAAAATGAATTTCAGATATCTTCAAATGTAATTTGCTTTTTAAGATATCTGAAACTCACTTTGAGTTATCTTAAAATAAATTCCGTTTACGTTTTAACATTTCTGCAATTCATTTTTAGAAATCTTAGAAAAGACAGGAAATCCCATTAAAAGAACAGGAAAATTTACAGGAAGTGATTTCAAGATATCGCAAAATGTATTTGAAATATCTTGAAATACACAGGAAGTTACTTTGAGATATGTGAACATGTATTTTAAGACATATTGAAATGTATTTGTAGATATCTCTAAATGTTAATTTTGCTTTCTATATGAAAATTCAAAATTCATTTGAGATATTTTGAAATGCATTTCATTTGTCTCAAAATGGACTGCAGATATCATAAAATGTTAAGGAACTTATTTTAAGATATCCCAAAATGAGTTTCAAACATCTTACAAAGTAAACTGCATTTTAATATATGTACATTCATTTTGAGTTTTCTCTAAATGTTCATTTGACTTGCCATACAACTACACAGTCATTGAGTACAAGCCAATTACTGTCTCCCAGCCAATTAACATTAACAGTGTTGTTATTTTTCACCCTCCAGTTTTGCTCAAGAACGTCCTTGATGATCTGGATTTACTGCTCTCTTCCTTCCCAGATGACATCAGCCCACTTCTAAACATCGGGGACCTGAACATCCACCTGGTCAGTCCTCCTGCTGCAGACTTCCTTTCTCTTCTTTCCTCATTTAACAAACACATCAACTCACTAATCAAAAGGCCAACAACCTCCTTGATGTTGCTCTTTCACACAACTGCACTCCTACAAAGGCAACTGTAACTCCTCTACATACATCTCACCACTTCTTCATTCAATTCTCTCTGTTTCTTACTTCTTCTGTAACCCCCACTGTAACCTTCCGCCATTACAACCACTCCTTCTCTTCCACCAGCTCCTCTTCCCTGGTCTCCTTTGCTGTCTTTCCCTCTGACCATTTCTCCACTCCCAATACCAATGTTACCACAGACCCCCTATGCTCAACTCTGCCGTCCTGTCTTGACATTGTCTGTCCTCTATTTTCTAGGCCTACATGTCGAAGACCCTCCAGCTCCTGGCTTTATGACGCACTTCAGAGTCAAAACACTGAGCTTATGAAGGGCTGATAGGAAATGGAGGAAGTCAAAGGCTCAGGAAGACCTGGATAACTACAATCCCTTCTGGCATTCTTCTTTTCCGCCACCACCAATGCTAAGGTACATTTCTATCAGACCAGAATTAACAGCACTACTGACGCACACTCTCTGTTCTCTGCTTTCACTTTCCTTCTTAACCCTCCACCACCTCCTCCTCCAACCTCCTAGATTGGGTCAAAGGTTGGCTGCTATCTGTGGTCAGTTCTCATCATCACTGCCAGTCATCATTTATCCTGCCAAGCATCACCCAACATTCTCCACATTCTCTCCACTCTCTGCCGCTGATGTTTCCAACATCCTCTCCTGTCACCCCACTACCTGTCCACTCAACTCTATCCCCTCACATCTCCATCAGGCTATCTCTCCTCACTCATTTCTGAAATTACACACATCATTAACATCTCACTCAGCTCAAGTACCTTTCCTACGATGTTCAGTCCTGCCCTGACAACCCCACTCCTCAAACACCAACACTCAATCTGTCCTAAGTTAGCCATTTCAGGCCTGTCTCTCCCCTTTCCTTTCCATCTAAAACACTTGACCATGCTGTGTGTCTAACCAAAACATTTTTTTACTTGTCTGCTTGATCCCAACCAGTCAAGCTTCAAAAGTAACCGCTCTACTGAGACAGCTTTACTGATTGTGGTCAACCAGCTATGGTTAAATAGAGCTGCCAACATGTCATCAGTCCTTATCCTTCTAGATCTTTCCTCAGCCTTTGACACAGTCAACCACGGGATTCTTTGCACCCCCAAACAAACCCAACGGCACCACAAGGACTTCTCTCAGATGGATTGAGTCCTGCATCTTGGGCAGATCCCATCATTTGTCCTGACAAGAAGAGATGTCAATGGTGCATCAGACATTAACAGGGCTGCCATAGGGTTAATGCTGAGTCCTCTACTCTTCTCTCTCTACATCACTTCACTGGACTCCATCATCCAATTCAATGATTTATCATAACTGTACTCTTCTGACGGTGCACAGCTGTACCTGTCATTCTCTCCTGAGGAAAATATGCCATCGGCTAGAGACTCTGTATGTCTTACTGGTATTTCAACCTGGATGATGAATCACCATCTACAGCTCAGCCTGGCAAAGATGGAGCTTCTTGTTAACCTGGCCAGTCAGTCTGTTCAGCTCCCCATCTCTGCACAGCTCATTGTCATTAACACCTACCAGGTCAGTACACAGCCTTGTGGTAGTGACAAGCAGCCATCTTTCTCTGACCACATTTCTCATGTCTCTTGTTCATGCAGATTCACTCTGAGTAACATCTACAAGATCAGACCTTATCTGACTAAATACACAGCTCAACTTCTGGTCCAGGCTTTGATCTTCTCACACCTGAATTTCTACAGTTCACTACTAGCAGAAGCACCCACATACAGTGGATATAAAATGTCTACACACCCCCTTCGAAATGATAAAAAATGAAACCAAGAGACATCCTGTCAGAGCTTTTACCACAGTCATTGTAAAACTGTACAAAGAAGATGAAAACAAATCAGAGACTGTTAAGTAAAATTTAGGGGAAAAAAAATAACAAAAATTTGGTGTCATGCTGAAAGGTGAAGTTCCTTTTCGTCTTCTTCTTCCTAGAAGATGCTTAAAGGTTTTGTTCCAAAATAGACTGACACTTGCAGCTTTTCATGACTCCATCCCCCCTGACTAAAGCCACAGTTAAAGCTGAAGAAACGCAAACCCCAAAGCCTGACACTGCCTCCAGTGTGCTTCACTGTGAGTCTCATGGTGTTCTTTTGATGAGTGCTGTGTTATTCTTGGTCCTAACAAACCTTATGGAATTATTGCCAGATAGTTCAAACTTGGTATCATCAGACTATAATACATCTTTCCACAAGGTTTTTGTAAGGTTTTCCGAAGTTTGGATGTTTTCATTTGTGTGAAAAGGCTCTGGTCATAACTCAGAAAATGACTGATTGTTGTCACATGTAGGCCAGGACTTGTCAAGAAATCCCAGAGCTCCTTTCATGTTGCTGTAGGCCTCTTGGTGGCCTCCCTGACCAGTTATCTCCTTGTCTTCTCATTAATCTCAAATTAATACTTTGGTCACATTGGTTGATTGTCTGTCTCAGGTTAACGACTGGCTCAGCAGTAATTACCTGCAGTTGAATTCAGGAAATTCTGAGGTACTAATTGTTGCTCCTCCTGTTCTTCATTCTGAGATCAGTTTAAATTTATCTTCTGTCTCTCCTGTTATTAAGTCGAGTCTACGTAACCTTGGGGTTATTTTTGACGAGTCCCTCACGCTTGATGAATACGTTAGGTCAGTCTGCCGCTCATGTTTCTTTCATTTAAGAAATCTCTCAAAACTAAGAAATGTTGTTTCAAAATCAGAATTGGAGATGCTTGTTCATTTTGTTATTTCCTCACGGCTTCATTACTGTAATGCTCTCTTTACAGGTTTGAGTAAGTCCTCTCTCTCACGCCTTCAGTTAGTTCAAAATGCAGCTGCCAGGCTCCTATCTCACGCTAGCCAGAGTGATCATATCACCCCCATTCTGTACACCCTGCACTGGCTCCCAGTGTTTTATAGAATTCATTTTAAAGTTTTGGTAGTTACTTTCAGAGCTTTGCATGGACAGGCCCCGGAGTACCTAACCATCCTGCTCCAATGCCATACAGCTTGCCGGACTCTAAGATCTGGGCAACAGGGCCTTCTCGTTGTGCCACACACTCGGCTAAAAACCCGTGGGGATCGTCTGTGGCACCAAGACTATGCAATAGCCTGCCTTGTGGTCTGTGTGGAGTCGACTCTGTTGATTCTTTTAAAAAAACAACTAAAAACATTTCTTTTTAAACAAGCTTTTAATCAGTGCTGAATAGTTCCAGTTTGTTTATTTACTGTTTTTATTGGTTTTCTTTATGTTTTGTTTTAAATGTTTGTATTTGTACTGGATTTGCTGTTCAGCGCTCTGTGACCTTTTATCTTTGAAGGGTGCTATATAAATAAAACTACTACTACTGCTAATCTTAGATGGATGTTGTAATAGAGGGGAGTCAGGGACCTCTGGAAATGCACTAATTTGCAGGGTTTAACTAACAGAAAGCTGAGTTCAGGAGTCAGGGTGAGATGACTGGAGATATGAGACTGTTGAATTCCAGTATTTTATATTTATTTAACATAAAACAAATGACTGCAACAATAAACAAACAAACATGCTGTAGATAAACCAATATGTCAGAAAGAAAAAGTGTATCATGACAGAATTTATCTTGGTTTCATTTTTTTAACACAGAAAGCCTGCTATTTTGGCATTGGTGTGTAGACTTTTTATAGCCACTGTATGCTGTCAAGGTACTGCAGATGGTCAAAAATGCAGCAGCCACCTTGTAAACAACCCTCCAAAAGAGACGCAAGTCACTCCTCTCTTCAGATTTCTACAATGGCTCTCTGTAGCAGCACACATTAAGTTAAAATCCTTGATGCTTTCCAACAGAGTCGTCAATGTGTCAACACCTGAGTATGTGGAGACGCTGGTGAGGTGCTCTGCTCTTTCTTGCCCACTTAAGTCTGCCAGTGAACAGTGTCTGGTGATGCCACCTCTGTGTCGTACCAAATCTCAACTCAGATGCTTTTCATGTGGAGCTCCTAGTTGGTTGAACAAGCTGCCCACCTCTATCTTAACTGCTGACTCCCTCAATGTGTTTAAGAAGTGATTGAAGACCCTCCTGCTCTGTGAATATCCACCAAAGAGTTAAAGAATACTTCGTGCTCTGTAAATATCTGTCATATTGTTAAATAATAATTTGTCTTTTATGCTAGCTTTACTGTACAGCTCTTCATTTGTGATGATCAACATTTGTAACCTGTCCTGCCACTCTTGCTTTAATAAGTCCATACACTGATGTTTACTTTTTAATTCCCTCTTCATTGGCCTCCCTGCAAAATATATACAGAAGCTACAGTATATAGCTGTACTCCACAGCCACAGTCCTCACCCACACAAAGTGTTTTGCTCACATCTCCCCTGTTCTCTCCCAGCTTCACTGGTTACCTGTTCCATCAAGGATTAAATTCAAGATTCTGCTTCTCACCTTCAAAGCCCTACATAACCTTGCCCCCCTCTACCTCATTCAGTTACTAGCTCCTTACACTCCTTGTCACTCTCTCAAATCTTCGAGCAGTCATCTCCTTACTGTTCCACGCACCAGACGCTCCACCCTGGGAGTCCAAGATGTGATGAGACATGCGCCAACCATCTACGAGAAGCACAAGAGAGAAGTTGGATCCATTAGTTTACATGCCGGCGTAAACGACATAAGGCACCGAAAGTCGGAGATTCTCAAGGCTGACTTTGCAGCACTAATTAAAGACACAAAGGAGAGGACCCCATCGGCAAAAATCTTCATCTTGGGTCCACTACCTCTCGTCAGACGATCAAATGAATACTACAGTCGTCTGCTGGGATTAAACAACTGGCTGAAAGGCTTCTGCAAGACTCAAGACATCGGGTTCATAGACAATTGGGACCTCTTTTGGTAAAGGCCACGTTTCTTCAAGCGGGATGGCCTGCATCCGAATAGATTTGGCGCCCGGGTCCTCTCCGAAAACATCGACAAGGTAATCCGTCTATCTTGACGGTCTATTTCTACTTTAAACCCCTTCCGTAATGCTACTGCTTTGCTAGGACATAATGGCTTAACAAAGTCTTCCGTAAAAGTTCACAACATTAACAATCTAATAACCAATCTTAATGCGCATAAAAAATCTAGGCAGTGCGGCATAAACACCAATAATTTAATTGTAATTACTACTTTAGATCAACAATGCATTAAAACTATAAAAAACAGACTGTAGATTACATAAAAAATACACACAGAGCGGCGCAAACAAAAATAACTTAGTTTCTGTTCCAAATACCAATAACGCGCATAGAATTCAGCTCTGCAGTTTCTGTTCCAAATACCAATAACGCGCATAGAATTCAGCTCTGCCCATCCGAAACATTAAATATGGCACAATTAAATGTTAGAGCTTTAACTAACAAGATGTTTTTTATCAACGATCTTATTAGTGATAGAAACATTGATTTTATTGCACTAAGTGAAACGTGGCTTAACTCAGAGGGCGCGGCTCTTTTAATCGAATCTGCACCTCCGGATTACAGTTTTACTCGTGCAGACCGCCAGGGAAAGAAGGGCGGCGGACTGGCAAATATTTACTCGAGCCGGTTAAAGTGTAAAGATGTCAGTTTTGGCAAATTCAAGTCCTTTGAGTATCTCGCCATTGTTATTCATGGAGATTCTCACATTATATTGTTATCCGTGTATAGAACTCCTAAATTTAATGCGTCTTTCTTTGAGGAATTCTCAGACTTAATGTCAATTTTAATTACGAACTATGACACACTCCTAATAGTCGGCGACTTGTAACTTTCATATTGATAATCAGTGTGACCTAAAGGTAAAGGAATTCATTAACCTCCTGAACTCTTTTGATTTGAGACAGCTCGTTAATCAACCTACACATAAAGCAGGTCATACGTTAGACTTAGTGATTACTAAATGACTAAAAGTTGATATAAAGCAGATCATTGATATTGGTCTATCAGACCATTTTCTTTGACAATTTAATATAGAAATAATGATAGAAAACATTCATGAGAAGCATATTGTTAAAAAATGCTTCTTTGACTCATCAGCAGCTTTAAAACTTACAAACATTCTAAGCAATCAGTCCGTTTATAGTGCCAACTATAATAGCGAGGATAATGTAAATAGTAAGGTGGAAGATTTTAATTCTAAAGTAAGAGCTGCTGTTGACATAGTTGCACCTGAAAAGACAGTTAAAAAATCTTCTAATATTGTTATTCCATGGAAGACCCAAAGTGTGTCTGATTTAAAAAGAACATGTCATAGAGCTGAGCGTAAATGGATGAAAGCTAAACTAACAATCCATTATGAGATATTAAAGGTTACAATAACAGAATACAATAACACAGTCAGTCTTGAGAGGCGCTGCTATTTCCCTAAGATTATAAATAACAATGCTAGTAATCCCAGAGTCTTATTTTCTACAGCTGATCGTCTGTTAAACCCAGGTAACACAAAGGAATGCCCCCAAAATATTTCCAGTGAAACCTGTGAGAACATTGCTGTATTTTTCAATCAAAAAATTAATGATATTAGAAATAACATAGTACATCTCCCCAACACTGCGGAACCTCCTAAGCTCCAGTACTCCGTTATAAACAAATTAAATTCTTTCACCAGGATAGATTTACCTGATTTACATAGAATAGTTTCTCAACTGAAACCCTACACCTGCGTCCTTGACCAAATACCAACAAGTTTTTTCAAAGACGTATCGGGTGTGCTAATTCATAATATTCTTGACATAGTAAAGTTGTCATTAGATACGGGGGTCTTCCCAGACTGTCTTAAGACTGCTGTAGTTAAACCCCTACTCAAGAAAAATAATCTTGACCCCTCTGCTTTTGAAAATTTTAAACCCATCTCTAACCTGCCTTTCTTAAGTAAAATTCTAGAGAAGGCAGTCATTATGCAGTTAAATGACCACCTAAATAAACATGCTATTCTTGATAAATTTCAGTCAGGTTTTAGAACAAATCACAGCACAGAAACTGCACTCATTAAAGTAGTAAATGACTTGAGGGTAAATGCAGACAGAGGCCATTAATCTGTTCTCATCCTCTTAGATCTGAGTGCCGCATTTGACACCATTGATCACAATATTCTTAGAAATCGCCTTAGTCAATGGGTGGGCCTCTCTGGCTGTGTCTGAAATTGGTTTGAATCCTACCTGGCAGGGAGAAAATTCTTTGTTAGTTGTGGTAATTATAACACATGATATCCGATATGGTGTTCCACAAGGCTCTATCCTGGGTCCGCTGCTCTTCTCAATCTACATGCTTCCGCTAGGTCAGATTATCTCAGGGCACAACGTGAGTTACCACAGCTATGCTGATGACACGCAGCTGTACTTATCAATAGCACCTGATGACACCGACTCTCTCTATTTACTAGCACAATGTCTTACTGGTATTTCTGAATGGATGAATAGTAATTTTCTCAAGCTAAATAAAGAGAAAATTGAAATTTTAGTGATTGGCAATAATGGATTCAATGAGGTTATCAGAAATAAACTTGATGCATTAGGATTAAAAATTAAGACGGAAGTAAAAAACTTAGGGGTAATTGTTGACTGTAACCTGAATTTTAAATCGCATACTCATCAGACCACTAGGACAGCATTTTTTCACTTAAGAAACATAGCAAAAGTTAGACCTCTTATATCATTGAAAGATGCTGAGAAATTAATTTACGCTTTTGTTTTCAGTCGACTAGATTACTGTAACACGCTCCTCTCAGGACTACCCAAAAAAGACATAAATCATTTGCAACGAGTGCAGAATGCAGCTGCTAGAATTCTAACTAGGAAAAGAAAATCTGAGCACATTTCTCCAGTTTTGATGTCACTACACTGGTTACCTGTGTCATTCAGGATTGACTTTAAAATACTGCTTATGGTTTATAAAGCCTTAAATAATCTCGCCCCATCTTATATATCGGAATGTCTGACACCCTATATCCCAAATCGTAACCTCAGATCCTCAAGTGAGTGTCTGCTTAGAATTCCAAGAGCAAAACTTAAAAGAAGTGGTGAGGCGGCCTTCTGATATTATGCACCTAAAATCTGGAATAGCCTGCCAATAGGAAATCGTCAGGCTAATAAAGTGGAGCACTTTAAAACACTGCTGAAAACACATTACTGTAACATGGCCTTCTCATAACTTCACTTTAACTTAATCCTGATACTCTGTATGTTCAATTCATCATAATAACTATTCATGGTGGCTCTAAAATCTGTACTAACCCCTACTCTCTCCTCTGTTTCTTTTTCCGGTTTCTTTGTGGTGGCGACCTGCACCACCACCCCCTAATCAAAGCATCATGATGCTCCAACATTGATGGACTAAAAGCCAGAAGTCCACGTGACCATCATCATCAAGTCCTTCCGTGAGAACCCTAAATACAAAGAGGACTGTTTCATTTATGTTAGGTAGAATGCCCAGAGGGGACTGGGAGGTCTCATGGTCTGGAATCCCTGCAGATTTTATTTTTTTCTCCAGCCGTCTGGAGTTTTTTTTTTTTTTTGTTTTTTCTGTCCACCCTGGCCATCGGACCTTACTCTTATTCTATGTTAATTAATGTTGACTTACTTCATTTTCTTACTGTGTCTTTTATTTTTCTATTCTTCATTATGTAAAGCACTTTGAGCTACATTTTTTGTATGAAAATGTGCTATATAAATAAATGTTGTTGTTGTTGTCACATTGTGTCACTTTTTACTGAGTCACCCCAGTGAACAGCAACTTAGTGAATGTCCGGTGGTCTTTTTTATAAGGAGAGTGTGTTGAGCAGATGAAAAGAGTACTTCGAGAGGCTGATGAATGAAGAGAATGAGAAAGAGAAGATTGGATGATGTGGAGATAGTGAATCAGGAAGTGCAACGGAATATCAAGGAGTAAGGACAGCTATGAAGAGGATGAAGAATGGAAAGGCCGTTGGTCCAGATGGCATACCTATGGAAGCATGGAGGTGTTTAGTAGAGATGGCAGTAGAGTTTTTAACCAGATTGTTTAATGGAATCTTGGAAAGTGAGAGGATGCCTGAGGAGTGGAGAAGAAGTGTACTGATGCCGATATTTAAGAATAAGGGGGTTGTGTAGGACTGTAGTAACTACAGGGGGATAAAACTAATGAGCAACAGTATGAAGTTATGGGAAAGAGTAGTGGAAGCTAGATTAAGAAGTGAGGTGATGATTAGTGAGCAGCAGTATGGTTTCATGCCAAGAAAGAGCACCACAGATGTGATGTTTGCTCTGAGGGTGTTGATGGAGATGTATAGAGAAGGCCAGAAGCAGTTGCACTGCGTCTTTGTGGACCTGGAGAAAGCATATGACAGGCGGTCTTGAGAGGAGTTGTCGTATTGTATGAGGAAGTCAGGAGTGGCAGAGAAGTATGTAAGAGTTGTACAGGATATGTACGAGGGAAGTGTGACCATGGAGAGGTCTGCAGTAGGAGTGAAGGATGCATTCAATGTGGAAGTGGGATTACATCAGGGATCAGCTCTGAGCCCTTTCCTATTTGCAATGGTGATGGACAGGTTGACAGACGAGATTAGACAGGAGTCCCTGTGGACTGTGATGTTTGCCGATGACACTGTGATCTGTAGTGAGAGAAGGGAGCAGGTTGAGGAGATCCTGGAGAGGTGGAGATATGCTCTAGAGAGGAGAGGAATGAAGGTCAGTAGTAACAAGACAGAATACATGTGTGTCAATGAGAAGGAGATTAGTGGAAAGGTGAAGATGCAGGGAGTTGAGTTGGCAAAGGTAGATGAATTTAAATACTTGAGATCAACAGTACAGAGTAAAGGGGATTGTGGAAGAGAGGTGAAAAAGAGAGAGCAGGCAGGGTGGAATGGGTGGAGAAGAGTGTCAAGAGTGATCTGTGACAGACGGGTATCAGCAAGAGTGAAAGGGAAGGTCTACAGGACGGTAGTGAGACCGGCTTTGTTATATGGGTTGGAGATGGTGGCACTGACCAGAAAGCAGGAGACAGAGCTGGAGGTGGCAGAGTTAAAGATGCTAAGATTTGCATTGGGTGTGACGAGGATTGATAGGATTAGAAATGAGTACATTAAAGGGTCAGCTCAAGTTGGACGGTTGGGAGACAAAGTCAGAGAGGCGAGATTGCGTTGGTTTGGACATGTGCAGAGGAGAGCTTCTGGGTGTATTGGGAAAATGATGATGATAGGGCTGCCAGGCAAGAGAAAAAGAGGAAGGCCTAAGAGAAGGTTTATGGATGTGGAGAGAGAGGGCATGCAGGTGATGGGTGTAACAGAACAAGATGATGAGGACAGAAAGATATGGAAGAAGGCAATCCGCTGTGGCAACCCCTAACGGGAGCAGCTGAAAGAAGAAGAAAAAGAAGAAGAGGATTGGACTGGTCCAGCAGGTCTGTCAGGCTGGGTTGAGCAACTTTACATTTTCATTTTGTTGTGGGTTACTAGTTATCACTTGTCACATAGCCATATGCACAGAATTGTCCCCTAGCTTGTCTCACATCTTCCTCTTGTCCTCTTCTCATGTTTTTCTCCAGGCTTATCAGTCTTTTTCTAGTCCTCCCAGTTCTTTGTCTTGGCCCAGTAGTCTGAGGTCAGGGTTGAACCCAAGTTTGTCCTTGTTGTTCTTAGCAGTTGTTTTGTGCTAAAGCCCACTTGTCCGTTTTAAAGACATTGAAATATGTTGACTTAAAGCCATCCAATGGCCTCTCTGATCCACATTGCAATGGCCTTGGTGGCCTGCAGCTCTCACACTCCCTTAAAACTGAGATGTCAATATTCAAGTCTGAGAAAGAGCCGAGCAAAAAGGACACAAATGAGCAAAAGGAGATGGTAATTGTTGAGTAATCTTATGATACAACAAAACAAATTGTTCAAAACCAAAATAAAGTGTAGTACTTCTTCAATAAATAAGTTAACAAATAAATATTCCCCAATAGAAAGAGTGTTCTTTGGTGGTGATTAAAATTAGAGTGAACAGTCAATAAATAATCCATAGATAAAAATGAGGCAGGTTTTGACCTTGCCCCTAAAGTGCTGTGTGCTCATTCCTCTCAGGACCACTTCTCAACGTCTTGCCTCTGTATCAGCTCTGTCACAATTCTGCATTTACTTTATTTCTCATTAAACCTCACTCTCCATCTTTTCATTTTTCTTTCCTGTTCAGTTTTGTTCTTGACTATCCTGCTCAGGCTCATTTTAAACTCACTGGGGTGCAGGTGTCTAATTACAGACCCCAGGACACTAATGAGGACACTGGCTGAACCCCACGTGTCTGCAGGTGTAAAGTGCGCTCCGCTAATTCACCACCAACACTCCAGGGCTGCTCTGCTCTCCCACACCACCACATCCACCTACGCCCCTCTGAGTCCACCATTTTAATTTAAAAACCTGCACACAACCACTGACCCCTGACATGTGTCACCAAACAGCTTTGTATTTAGTAGTAAAGAGAATCACGCAGTGACCAGAGTGACCAGTGGAGCAGAGGACTAGTGTGACAGGTGTCCTTAGTGACAGCAAATTATTCACATCTCCAGTCGGCCATTTGATTGTCTGCTGGCATTGAGGAAGACCCTGACTGACTGAAATGATAAAGAAGGATTTGTGAGGCAGAGGGTCTGGACCTGTGATGACATCAGTGAAGACCATGTGTGTATAAAAATATCAAAAAGGCGCTATATACTGTATTATTAAGAAAATCATGTGACAGCCTACACTTATGTGGTGAGATTCTTGTTTTAATGTCCCACAAGACACACAAGTGTGAGTTACAAACACAAGAGGGCGCCACTCCTCACACTGGAGTATCTCACTGACAGGCCCACTGAGGTCACCTTCCCAGAATCCTCTCAGTGTCTCTTGACGTCTACTGCACATGATGTGTGTGTCCACCTGTCATTCTCTAAGCCCACTGACAGATATATGTCGATGTCCTGTGTAGACCTGGGGGTCATGTCTTGTAGAATGATGTCGGCCTGTTCAGTCCACTTGGCTATAATGGCGGTCACGTCCTGTGTCTCCCACCTTACTGTCCACACTGCCTTCAGTCCTAATCCTCTCCTCCCTGTGACCTTCTCTTTCTGTGTATGGCTAGCTGGCCATTTCTACTGCTGCTGTCCACCTCTCCTCCTGTTTTTCTGTCTGTCCTCCTCTCTCTCCTTCTCCTTATCCTCAGTCTTGTCCCCCTCTTTATTCGTCCTTTTCTTCATTCTGTTCATCTACTTCTCTTGTCTCTCCTTATCTTTGCTATTCTATTCTCTTTGTCTTTATCTGTCACTCCAGTCCAGCTCTAGCTGTCCACTCCTCTTTGACTTCTATCATTTTAGTCAGCTCTTCTCCTCCCACTGATTGTGTTTGACCTTCTTATTCTATTTTAGTGATTTTTTACAAACTTTAGGAGGAGTGGGGTGGCACGGTGGTGCAGTGAGTAGTGCTGCTGCCTTGCAGTTAGGAGACCCGGGTTTGCTTCCCGGGTTCTCCCTGCGTGGAGTTTGCATGTTCTCCCCGTGTTTGTGTGGGTTTCTTCCGGGTGCTCTGGTTTCCTCCCACAGTCCAAAGACATGAAGGTTAGCTGCATTGGCGATTCTAAATTGTCTCTAGTGTGTGCGTGTGCACGTGTGTGTGCCCTGCGGTGGGCTAGCGCCCTGCCCGGGGTTTGTTTCCTGCCTTGCGCCCTGTGTTGGCTGGGATTGGCTCCAGCAGACCCCCGTGACCCTATAGTTAGGATATATCGGGTTGGATAATAGATGGATCGGAGGAGTGTAACTGGGAAAGTGACAATGGAGGACAAGAACAAGTATGAGATTAAAATAAAGAATGGACAGTGTGGGCTTGTGGGACACAAAATAAAACAACAGTCTGGACAGAGAGGATGAGGAGTGTGACCAGTGTGGTGGAGGGGCTCAGGGTCACAATGCTGTCTTTATGAATTAAATTATTAAAGGGAAATCTGCAGTCTGTCCTGAATAAACACAGCATTTGTGTTGTGGGAGTGGAAAAGTCAAAGCCATAATGTGACAAGAAATAAAATTCATGAGACACACACACACACTCACATGTTGTTCACTTACTTCAGTTTCTCTAATTTGCAGTTTTCACTCCTCAGCCCCTCACACAGCTGATCCACTCCTGAATCCTCCATGTTGTTTCTGTTCACGTTCAGTTCAGTCAGTCGTGAGTGTGGAGAAGAAAGAGCTGAGGAGAGAGCTGAGCAGCATGTGAAGATGAGACGACAATAAGACAGGCTGTGAAGAAGAAGAGAGAGAAGTGAGGACATGAGCAGAGACAGACAGACAGACAAACAGACAGACAGAAGGACAAACAACTCAAAGGTTCAATGGCCACTTGTATTCAGACTTTCCACTGAAGTGCAGTGTGAACACGAGACCACTGCCATTCTTATAAAGT
>JANRMT010056541.1:0-20929 GCA_026402145.1 Polypterus bichir lapradei
CTGGAGTCCCAAAGCTTTAGAAATGGCTTTATAACCTTTACCAGACTGATAGATCTCAATTACTTCTGTTCTCATTTGTTCCTGAATTTCTTTGGATCTTGGCATGATGTCTAGCTTTTGAGGTGCTTTTGGTCTACTTCTCTGTGTCAGGCAGCTCCTATTTAAGTGATTTCTTGATTGAAACAGGTGTGGCAGTAATCAGGCCTGGGGGTGGCTACGGAAATTGAACTCAGGTGTGATACACCACAGTTAGGTTATTTTTTAACAAGGGGGCAATTACTTTTTCACACAGGGCCATGTAGGTTTGGATTTTTTTTTCTCCCTAAATAATAAAAACCATCATTTAAAAACTGCATTTTGTGTTTACTTGTGTTATATTTGACTAATGGTTACATGTGTTTGATGATCAGAAACATTTTGTGTGACAAACATGCAAAAGACTAAGAAATCAGGAAGGGGGCAAATAGGTTTTTACACCACTGTATATGTACTGTCGCAGTAGGGGGTGCTAGAGCTCCCTTGAATCCTCAGGTACCACGCCAAACACCTGGTATTCATAAATCAACCAATAACTACAATAATAAATCACAATAACCAATCCTCCACTCCCAGACGCGTTGCCCTCCCACCACCCAGCTCAGCTCGCCGTCTGGGAGCTCCCTCAGTCCTTTTATATTCCCTGACCCGGAAGTGTTTCTAATCCAGCAGTCCACAAGTCCTTATTCCTTCCGGGTCAGGGTAAACAATTCTTTTCCTCACCCCGGAAGCCCGTCGCTCTTCCTGTGACGAACTTCCGGGTCATAGTGCGCAAAAGAGTCCCCTGGCCTCCCGACAGCGACTCCCAGTGGCCCCCAAGGTATCCAGCAGGGCTGTGCATAAAAACTACATAGTCCATGAGGCCCTGCTGGAATTCGAGGCCCGTACATGCTTTCGGGAGAGCTCCTCCTGGCGGCCTGGGGGTGAGGGCCGGAATATGAAACCGGCCATCCATTACAGTTATAAGTAGGATTCAGTTAGCGTTGGGAACCTGCATACCAAATTTCTTGAAGATGGGCCCATAGGTAACAAAGACCGTTAGAAAGTTTAATATGGCGGCCGACAGTGGCGTCATACCATCGAAATAAGTACGTATATCGGTTTCGGTTAGCGCAGGGAAGCTGCCTACCAAATTTCTTGAAGATGGGGCCATAAATAAGAAAGTTTAACATGGCGGACGTTGTCGACCATTATGACTGTTACGCGTAGAATTTCTAAATGAAACCTGCTTAACTTTTGTAAGTAAGCTGTAAGGAATGAGCCTGCCAAATTTCACCTTTCTACCTACACGGGAAGTTGGAGAATTAGTGATGAGTGAGTGAGTGAGTGAGTGAGTGAGTGAGTGAGTGAGTGAGTCAGTGAGGGCTTTGCCTTTTATTAGTATAGATTCCATGCCTTCTTTTTTGGTTAAGGCTGCTTTGCCTTTTGTTCTTACTTTTATTACCAGTATCATCAACACATCTCTTGATACAGGCTCGGTCCCTTCTAGCCTAAAGACGACTGTTGTTGCACCTGTCCTCAAAAAACGTGGACTTCACCCTGAGGGTTTTAAAAATTATACACCTATTTCAAACCTTCCTTTTCTTGGTAAAATCTTAGAATGTGTTGTTGCAGGCCATTTAAAAGACTATCTTGACTCTAATGACCTGTTTGAGGAATTTTAGTCTGGTTTTAGGGCCAGTCACATTACATGGACAACACTTGTCTAATAATCTCCTAATTGCAGCAGATCGTGGTATTTTAATTAGACCGCGTTGCTGCTTTTGATATGGTCCATCATGGCATTCTTTTGTTTAGGCTTGAGAATGAGTTAAATATTACTGGAAAAGCTCTTGCATGGCTTAAATTGTACCTTAAGGACCATCAGCATGATGGTTTAGGTCTGACACATCTTACTTGTTCCAGGGTGCCCCTCAGGAATCAGTTGGCCCTCTGATTTCTATCATTTATACTGTATGCTTCTATTCAGTGCCTTTATTAGATGGCATGGTCTACAGTTTCATTGTTATGCTGATGATACACAGATTTACTTCAAAAAACAGGGCTTATATAAACATTACCTCTTCCTGCATTGGTTGCCTGTTTGGCTGACATCAAATACTGGCTGTCTGAAAATGTTCTCAGACTAAATAGTGATAAAACTGAGGCTTTAAATGTTGCATCTCCATGCACTTTAAAGAAAATAGACAGTTTCTCAATAAAAATCACTGGCTTTATTACAGTCTTATCTGCATTGGTTAAAGATCTTGGTGATATTCTTTATCCTACACTCTCCTTTGATCCTCATATTAATAATAATACCAAGGTTGCCTTTTTCCACCTTAAGCAAATTTGAAGGCTGCGTCCATTGCTCTCTGATACTTCAAATGAGATGCTTATTCATGCTTTTGCAATCTCACGATGTGACTATTGCAATGCTGTGCTGTTTGGTATCCATGCTTGGAGTCTAAACAAATTACATTATGTACAAAATTCAGCAGCAAGAGTGGTTACCCACTTAAAACCCTGGGAGCATATTACATGTTCACTTCTAAAATAGAAGTGGCTACCTGTTCCCTTCTGTATAAACTTCTCCTTTTAGTTTTTAAGGCTATTCATGGTCTAGCCCCACCTTACTTCTCTTGTTTAATTTCTCCCTATACTCCATCACGTGCACTTCGTTCTTCTGACTTTTTGCTATTAAATATTCCATTATGCAGACCTGTGCACTATTGGTGACGGCTTTTAGTGCATTAAGGCCATGGCTTTGGAATGCCCTGCTTTTGGAGCACCATGCACGTACCTCATATTTTGTTTTTAAATCTAGACTTAAAACCTCTCTTTTTAATATTTCCTTTTGTTGTTCTCATTAATTTAGTTTTTTTTATATTGGATTGTTGGATTTTATGTGTATTGTTGTACAGTGGCATTGGGTACCTTGAAAGCCGCTTTTAATAAAAATTTTATTATTATTATTATTATTATTATTATTGAAAAATAGTTGATCAGTTCAATAAGGTTCAATAAGGATACTAAAGCTATGGTAATATATATTATCAATACCTTACCAAATACTGTGTCTAAAAGACTGGCAGGGAGCAAGATAATTGGGAAAACAATGAAGAATAATACAGTCTTGTTCATCCCAGTTTCGGATCATTGTTCTTTTGTGTTGAGTTTGAACATCAGAAAATTTTATACGAAAATAGACCATTCAGCCCAACAAATCTTGCCAGTTCTATCCACTTAATTTTTTCCAAAATAACATCAAGTCAGGTTTTGAAGGTAAAAAAAAAACGCTATTATCATCCACACCACTTGATAACTTATTTCATTTATCTATGGTCCTCTACATGAAAAAAAAATCCTAATGTTTGTGGAAAATTTTCCCTTGACAAGTTTCTAAGTATGTCCCAATGTTTGTCTGGAATTCATTTTAAAGGAACAGTCTTGATCCACTGTACTTATTACCTTCATAATTTTAAACACTTCAATCATGTTACCTGCTAATCTCCTTTTGCTTACTGAAAATGGTTAGCTCTTTTAATATTTACTCAACTCGTGCACTGCAGTCCTGGAATCAACCTAGTCACTGTTCTCTGGACTTTTTCTAGTGCTTCTATGTCATTTTGTAGCCTGGAGACCAAAACTGCACACAGTACTCCAAAGTGACGCCTCCCAAGTGTGCCATAAAGCCAGGACATAACGATGTAAAGACTACAAGTCAAAAGAGGTTATATACCACCTAACATTCTGTTAGCCTTCTTAATGGCTTCTGAACACTGTGTCAGAGGGGGGCATTTTTTTGATTTCCTGGGTAATCCAATTACTGGTTGTGTCATGGCTGTCTGCAGGATGTAGGTATTTGCTGACTTGCAAAGGAGTCACCGCCTTGACGTTTTGGCTGGTTGAGTATACAAACAATACAAAGTTAAGATAACAGACCTGCTCCTTCCTTGGAGGATGTTTGTATTTACCTGACTTGGAGATTACATGTCTAACAATATTGGTTTCTAATCAGCATATCTGTACTCATTCATGGTTGGTAACAATACATTTTGTTAGCTTGTGTTTTCATTAATTGTTAAACCCCACGAAATTTAGATGTGCCATTGTTTAAACCGATTGTCCAGGACTGACAACGGCACGAACTGAAGGAGATTTAAGCTTTTGGGCAGGAGAAGGCAAAGGAGGGACGGTCCACTGAGAACGCTGCCAAGATACTTGCAGAGAGCACAGGGGCTCGCTGGCACACTGGGGTACGTGGCTGGTGCGACATGAGGGACACGGACGGCAACACTTACCCCGAGGGAGGAAGAGACAGCTCAACAAGAAGACGGTTGTGGGTCCAGCGAGAGAGAGGTAAGCTGCATGAAAGGACCAAGCAAAGCTGGCGGATGAGAAGTGAGGCGTGCCTAGGTCTCAGCAACGCAAGGAGCCCAGAGTGGAGAAAAAGAATGGCAAGGAGACGCTGAAAGGGATTCCACGATTTGACAAAACTTCTGTTGGAAAACGAGTGTCCGGTGAACAGAGTGCATCGGTGTACAATTGGACGATTAATTGTTGAGGTAACAGTGCATAAACTGGACTCTGCACCACTAAAGGTTGTATCCTCCAATTCTTGTTTTTGACTGACTTTTAGAGTGTGGACTGTGTTTTCCTTTAAAAAAAAAGTAAATTCGTTCCTGATATTTTTAGATTTTGTGATGCTCATTTATCCTTTAAATATACTTTATATTGTCTTGTGTAATAGAAGTTAGTGTTGCTTTTCCTGAAATTACTGTTGTGTCTTTCATTGTGTGTTTACTCACTGCCCAATTTAAACAAACCTGTGTGCTATTATCGGTAAATTTCAAGAGTTCCCAGTCTCTTAATAAAAGTGGGTGGCGTAGACGGATATTTTAACGATGTCCAGGTTAGAGTACCTAGAAGTGTGACCAGACACCTGTCACATAACACTGTCTGGCAGTTGATAGCGACAAGTCTACTACAACTCCTAAATCCTTCTCATAAGGAGTAATTTCAATTTTCAGACCTTCAATTAAGTCTAACATTTCTACTTCCTACATGTAATATTTTGCATTTGCTTACATTAAATTTCATGTATCAGAAATTTGCCCAAGTCTGTTTGCTGTCCAAGTCACACTGTAATAAATAAATAGATTCAGGATTATCTAACAGTCCACCTACCTTACTATTATCTGCAAACTTAACTAACTTGTTATTTATATTCATATCCAAAAAATGTACATATATATATTAAAAATATTACCAACCCTAGCACTTACCTCTGAGAGTCACCACTCTTAACTTTATCCAAATCTGATACTATTCTTTGGACCACAACCCTCTACTTCCTGTGTTTTAGCCAATTTTCCCACTTCTTTTAGTTTGATGCCCAACTTCTCATGTGGTACCTTAATAAATGCTTTCTGAAAGTCAAAATAAATTATATCATATGCACCCAGCCTGTTGTTTCCTAATAGAATTGCAGCATGTTAGTAGAACATGACCTCCCTCATCTCAACAAATTTTGACTGTTCAGTAAAACTCCTATTCTTGCTATCTGTTGTTCAGTCTTTCCTTAATAATTCCTTAAAATATTTTACCACTGGTGCATGTTAAGCTGACTGGCCTAGAGTTACCTGAATCTGCTTGATCACCCTTTTTATATAAAAATCCAAATAATCCAAGTACCTCTGTAATCATAGATAGATAGATAGATAGATAGATAGATAGATAGATAGATAGATACTTTGTCCCCATTGGAAAATGTAGCTTTTTACAGAAGCTCAAGAACTATTATAACAAACAACAATAACCCCCTCAAGCACACACAAGAAATACAAAAAAAGATGAAAAATGTTCTGACTTGGCTAATGATAACAGATCAGTCACAGTGCAGCATTATATTACCTTAGGTATGAATAAGCTGCCAGAAATGTTAATTGACACATTTCTGGTGAATAATTCATTAGATGAAAGTACTTAATGATAGTGTATGATAGAGAGGATATGTAGTATTGTTCATAATGACCCTCAGTTTTGTTTTAATTCTCTTCTCCACCATTTCCTCTAACAGTTTGAGTGTGCATGCAATAACTGAATTTGCCATCTTAATGAGCTGATTAATTCTGTTGGTATCTCTTTAAGTGATATTACTGGCTCAGAACACTACAGTGTAGAAAATCACTCTGACCATTACGGAGTTATAGAACATGTAAATAATGTTATTACCCACATTAAAGGAGTACAGTCTCTTAATGAAAAATATCTGCTCTGCCCTTTCTTATACAGTTCTTCTGAGTTACTAGACCAATCCAGCCTGTCATTGATGTTATACTATTATCATTTTTCAAATTATACCGTATATGAGTCACTTTCTGCAGCAAGGTTGACAATACTACACAATGTAATACCTAAAATATTATTAAATTAAACATACTGTGTTTCTGTGAGGCAGATCCATCCATCATCCAACCTGCTGTATCCTAACTACAGGGTCACGGGGGTCTGCTGGAGCCAATCCCAGCCAACACAGGGCACAAGGCAGGAAACAAATCCTGGGCAGGGCGCCAGTCTATGAGGCAGATGCTGAGAGTAATTAATTAATTAAATAAATAAATAAGTGTAGCTGTATTTCTCTAATGAAGCCTAATGCTGTACACTAATGAGTCTATGAGTTTAATACGAAAAGATTGTTTACTGTTTTTCATAGTTCTCCATAGACCAGGCCAAATATCAAGAGTCTCCCTTTCCTGTCTCACAACAGTTCATGATTGAGCCCTTTATCAGAGATGTTCTCTTCTTTATACCAAAAACCTACTTCGGTTTGAATACTATTGCAGTTTCACGTATTGCAGATTGTTTGTAAAATGTTTAAAGTATCAAAAAAGTAAACTGAGACAGTGTTAAATTCCAAGACAAAGTAGAACAACAACAAAAGGGCAAAATCAAAGTTGGAAATTTTCAAAGTTTAAACTTTTGATTTACTACCTTAATAGAGAAAAAAAAAGTAAACACATTTCTTTTCTTTTGAGACACAGTCCAATTTCATACTCAATGTTATTCTAGGAAACATAATTTCTAGTAACCTTTTAAATGATATATGTTTCCTCAAGCACTATTTTAAGCAGTTTTTTTTTTTTCTCTCTTCTTTTTTACCGGTTGCACTTCTGTCTTCTCTCAGTGTGACTCAAATTTCACACTTTTGTCATTTTCTGTAAAATTATAGCAGGAAGTCTCAGACTCTATAATCAATAGACTTGCATGAAAAAAATCAAATTTTAACTTGCCAGATGTCAAGCTATTAATGTTGTGATCTTGCATAAATGCTAGATGTATGTACATAACGATCAGTTTTTTTTTATTCCAAATTAGTACAAATTTACTTTTTTCAGCCCTTACCATCACTCTTATATTTACTAAGTACAAGCTATCTTATTTTTTCACTATTCTCTACTAGCTATATGGTACACACTCTTGACCTTTTGCTTCTGAGAACAGTACATCTTAGCAAATATCTCGGCAGTACAAACATATAACATATCTGTTGTGTATGATAACATTTTTGTGATGTAATCATTTAGATATTGTATTTGAATTGGAGCCTTTATTTTTATATCCTGCATATGGAAAGCAGAAGAACTTTTACTTGGAGATTGCAGTGGTAAATTTCCCTTTTGAAAACTGTAAATGTATTGTATGCCAATTCATTTGAGAAACAGCTATTTGGCTACAGTAGCTTGCAATAATCAAGCCATAAGATGCAGACAAGCCTTATAAGAATAAGACCACTGAAACCTTGACAAGTGATTTCAGTAGCAAGTCACCTAGTCATCTTATCATAGAGTATAAGCCCAGCAACTCTGTAAAGTAATCTCATTTCAGTTGTTGATCTCTTTATTCTGGCTGCTACCGAGAGAACAGACCACAAGTGGGAATGGGATTGTAGAATGCCAAACAAGCTGAAGGTTTGTTGTACAACTTAGCTCCATCTTCATTACTAGTACAATGTCTGCAAAAGTAATGCTGCTACTTCTCTGAAGAACTAAAGAGAAGTATTAGGAAGACAATCACACACTAGCCAGTGCTTTTGGTATTTGATCAGATCTCATCCATCCCTGTGGCCGTGTAACGACAGATCTTTTACATCCCACAGCAACCCGAGCCACAGAGTTGGGCACCACACTAACTAATACTCACAGCATTTATTTACACTGAGGATGGCAAATGTACTTCTAATTCTGGGCCACTTTTTCCACTTTTACTGAGAACAGTCTGGGCAATGTCAGACCCCCATTTTCTAAGTCGTTAAATGTTTTTCTTTTAACAAATTGCTTAACCTGTCCAAATTTTCAACACAAGGCTTGCCAGCAAGTGCACCAATGAAGTAAAAAGAATAAATTTAACAAAGCTTGGCTGAGTCAGAACCAGGGATGTCAGGTAGCCCCAAACTTCCAAACACAATTACAAACACGAGTCTCAGGTTCAAAGAAAGGAGTGTTTATTCAGCTCACTTCCATAAAATTAGAAGATGGACAAGCATAAGTATCCTTTCTCTTTCTACAATTACTTCTCCTTTTACCACTGCACTGCCCTCCTCCAGGTTAGTGATGTTGCACGTCCTCCCAGCTCTGACTCGCCTGGACAAGGGATTGCGGTCTGTTTTATTGAAGACCCGGGAGTACTTACAGTGCCAGGACAACTGTCCAATGGAAGTATTTCCGGGTCATGCAGAAGTCTCATAAATTGGGGAGAGTATCTCCTGACAGTGCAGCACCCATGGTCCCTAGCAGGGCTGTGTAGCTGGACTAGATCTCTCAGCATTCCCTGCTGGTTCCCAAATGGGCACTGATAAGGAGTGATGCTGCCGTCTAGCATCCTGTGGGAATAACACATCCCCTGCAGCGTCTTTCACAACTGATGGGCTGTCCGTCCATCACTTCTAGTCATCTCTCCTGGGTCTGGTTCATTCCTCCTCGCTGGCCGGGATGCCAGTCCAACCCATGTGGCACTGACACATGCAATGACAGTTTATTATGAAAAGTTCTTTTAAAATGTCAAGAATAAATCAATATGACAAAATGAGTTGCCCCATATCCCATGCCATACTTTCAGGAATCACAGTAGTGCCATCCAAGCACACTGCTACACTCAACCAAGGGCACAACTAGTGATTGCACCACAAAGACTTTAGTTTGGTAGTGACAGAATTCCAGTTGTGAATGGAGTTGCTGGATGCTCCGTTAATTTTTGATTCCAAAAGCTCCTGAACAGTCATCTTGTAAAAGGCAAGCAGCTGGTTCTTCAAAATAATTAGAACTGGGGACTTCCATCTGGAGACAAGAAGAAGTTTAACAGTTAAACTGACCAGGCATCAGCATTTATGCTAGTACAGCAAGAGAGTAAGGCCTGAAAGAGCTAGGAATATAAGAATATGTGAGAAGAGAGGAACAGTAACTGACAACATCAAAGACAGTGAGCAAGAGATTACAGACTAGAAAGCCAGAACACACCAATACTTATGCATAAAAATCCCAGGGGGCATCAAAGATAGATTGGTTAACAGAAAAGAACAAGATCAAAAAGTAGGATCTTAATTTATTTCTCATTTATTTTATGACATTTGAAAGCTCAACCAGGATCCACTGTAATAATGATTAGCACTCTCTAGTTTTATACCCTAGACTTAAAAGCAGATTCCAAGGAAAACAGAATAGCTTCAAAAAGTACCTGCACTTATGTAATTAAAATCATCCACCACTGCTTGTCTTCAGGCTGTATACATCTAATTCAAAAGTAAAAATGAAAATACACAGTTTTGTTGTTTTTTTCTACAGGAAATACAATGCAGATAAAGCTGATAGAAAAGAATTCCCACACTAGAAAAAATAATTTCTGCTATGCTTCTCATGACAAGTAGCACTGTTGAGATACTTTTCTCTTAAGAGCAGTGAAGCCAATACCACCACAAGAATGTATTGACATCTGAAGATGACTTGTCTAATACCAGGAATATGATGAAGTAATCAATATTTTCAATTGCAAACATAGGCAATATCATTCCATATTGTCAAGTGCTAAAATAAACACATATTTTAAATTATAGGTTTTAAGGTTTAAAGTGATGTAAAAATGATCCATCCGATCTTTGTGTAACTTGTGAATCTTATGCAATACATGTTAGTGATATTGTAAAAATCAAGCTCACAATTGAATTATTATTATTAGCCTGCCTTCGTAACGACTGTTCTGTATGCCTCAGATGGATACTATTTTTTCATTTACCGAAAAGCACTTATGCTTATATTTATCAAATGATATTGTTAATATTTACAGATTTTCCACTTCAGTTTTATTTTACTCCTAAGAGCATTTAGCTGCAAAATTTCCGGGTTAGACCTAATTATTCAGCCTGGAAATTATTATTATTTTTTTTGTTTCAGTGAAGCGCATTTAAAATTGCTTTTAGGCATACTTATGCAAACTTTTGAATTCTAAATTATTAACAGCATCCATTATATTTAATTGCAGTAATTAAATCTATAAGGACCTTAATAGGACAGATGCCCAAGTAGTATGTGAAGTTACATAGCGTTTTAAAGCAAAATGAAAATTGGATATTTCAAACATAAAATGTTTTTTAAAACAAGGTACAAAAAAAAACTAACATTTAACTTGAGAGACAGAAGTTAAAAGAGCTTATTAATAAAAAACACTATAGTCATCTGCCAATTTTTACAAAGTTAAAAAAATATAGTCATGTCAGTCAGTCATTATCCAACCCGCTATATCCTAACACAGGGTCACGGGGGTCTGCTGGAGCCAATTCCAGCCAACACAGGGCACAAGGCAGGAGCAAATCCCCAGGCAGGGTGCCAGCCCACCGCAGTAAAAAAAATATATTCTGAAGAAATTACATTTTTTGTTGTATGTATGTGTCCTTTTACAAGCAATTTTATATTCTGCTGTTAGCATTAATTTCAGGTGAATTGGTAATTTTTTTAACCTGCTTATTTAATTATAGATTCATGGGGAAGTGCAGCCTATCTCTGAAGTATTAGGTAGTGTGAGAGTTCCACCCAGCCACAGACAGACAAACACTGAATGTCCCGAAAATACACGTTTATTTACACAATATGACACACAGCACCACAATGCCTTATCTGGCCAACTTAGTCTCTTTCTCCTGACTCTCTCTACGTCTTCAGCCACCTTCTCCCCCTCTTCCTCCTCAGGCTCCTGTCTTCTCCCTCCTGACTCTCACCTCTAGTGGAGTGCGGTGGCCTCCTTTATACAGCACCCGGAAGTGTTGCATACAGATGCAGCTCCTCTTCTGACAGCACTTCCTGTTGTGGCAGAAGTGCTGTCGACCACCGTTCTGGAGCTGTCCACCTGCCCCCTGGCTTTGGCCACGTCCTCCCCAAGGATTGAGCCACCATGCCACCCATTATCGCTTAACTGCTTCTGTATGTAAGAAAACATAAACAAAGGTTATGCTGTTTTTTCAAAATGTACAATTTATATTTTTCAGTTCTTTAAAATATTTTTGTTTAAG
Organism: Polypterus bichir lapradei; assembly: GCA_026402145.1. Taxonomy (NCBI): domain Eukaryota; kingdom Metazoa; phylum Chordata; class Cladistia; order Polypteriformes; family Polypteridae; genus Polypterus; species Polypterus bichir. Next base: position 11,576 of record JANRMT010056541.1, read on the forward strand.
TCATTTACTGAATTTGTAAAATTGAAAATAAAAACAAGAAAGACAGCATTAAATTTAAAAAAGATGCATTATTTCCAGATGTAATGATTAACTCTGCCAAAGCAAGAATTAAACAATACCCTTTTCAAAGTACCATATAAAATTGCATGCTAAATTCAAAGCAAAAAATAATTTCAAATGTGAATGCAATTATGTAATTGTGTCAAAGATAATGTACATCTCAAGATCTCAACTTTAATTAGCAATGACTTTTTACTTATCAATCACTGTAAATTCTACTTCCTCTCATTTACAGACAGGAAATGATACCTGAATCCCTTAGCAGTGTTCACCACATTATGTTTTTCACTGCAAATCTTTCAAAGATGATATGCTTCAAAAATGTTATCATAGATTTTTTTTTAAACAAAAACTAAATAAAAATTTAATAGAAAACCCAATTACACCTGAAAAAAATGACTGGACTAATTATTAACATAACTTTTTTGAAACCCGCTCAGTCTAATTAATGGTCACAGGGAGCCAGGACCCAATGTCAGGAGCACCGGGAGAAAGAGAGAAAATAGTCCTGGACACTGCACCAGTTCATCACATAGACCACTCATGTACACACACGCACTCACTGTATGCCAAATCGGAACTGCCTTTTAACCTAAAAATTCACATCCCTGTGGATGTAGATGGGAAATCAGATTCTCCATAGAAAAACAAACACTTACAAAATATGTGCAAACGCCACTTGGAAAACGACCAGGCACTAGCATTGAGCCCATGATGCTGGGTTCATGAAGCTGCAGTCAGCTATTCGCCGCACCTGAATTGTACCCACCAACAGAGTTGACTAATGCATTATTTTAGCAAATATTTAAATAGACCATAGAGCCAAGATTTAATTAAATAGAAATTATTGTATTTGTTAGCATTTTAAGTTTCAATGTTACATAATGAAAATTATTATAGTTATTATAAACTAGCAAAATACCCGCACTTTGCAGCGGCGAAGTACTGCCTTAAAATTTTTATTAAGAAGAAAATTTAACCTTTTTAAACTGAGGGAAAATATGCCAATAATTATTTGTTAAGGATCTCTTTGTATACCATGCTGTCAGTTCGGCCCTCCGGTTGAAACATGACCAATCTGTGCGCTGAGCTTACTCTTGAGCATGTAACTTACAGTTGGCCATGTGAACAGTAATCTTGTCTCAAATCTCACAGCTTGGATTGTTGCTGTCATAATCGGTTTGAGTTTCATGGTTTGTTTCAATTACGATAGTATTTGCAGGATTTGTTGTGTTGAAGTGACATTCGGCATCTGTCAAGCATTGTAAGCACACAACCGGTTTCATCGATAAAATCAATTCCAGCTTTTGAGAGTTTAAACACTCATAAACATCAAAGTGTCCACTACTGAAATCGTCACCTGTGAATCTAAGATGTTTAAGAGGCATTGGCGGTTGTCGAAAGGTGTAAAATATTTGGCCATTTCGGTACACTTGAAAGCGACAACCGAACAATTCAGCGGCAGCCATCAACTCACATGCAGAACCATAGGTGAAGGGCTTAAGCATTTCACTCTTCTAGTGCTCCTGTGTAGTATAATTATCTCCTGTACCGTCATCAGTCCACACCTTGAACCTGTCCCAGTCATTCAATACATAAGACACAATGTTCCTCCGGATATCAAGAGTGAGCCTGATATGGCCGTGCAATATGTAACAAAGAGAATGGAAAAGGTAGGTGCCATCTCCAAGCATGGAAACCACTCAGTAAGTGACAGTTCTTTGATCGATAGTGATCACCTCGATAGACATGGTAATGGGGGTTGGAATGATAAAGGAAATGGGTACCTGAGCAATGTAAAGTAAGTCTAAAATACCTATACAATAACTATAATTGTAATAAACAAACAATAAAACAGGGGAGAAGCCGTGGATTAAACAAAAAGGCTGTAGTTATCAGTAGGAAGACGTGAATCCCGTGGCGAAGCAAGGAAGGGAATGTAGAGACTTTAGCGACGGACGGTCTTATATAGGCAGGCAGCCAACAACGTGGGAGGCGTTGGGATGGGGGACCCAACGCCACCTCACACAGTGACTGAGCTGCAGGCTATGGACGTATATATGTACGTAAGTAGGATTCAGTTAGCGTTGGGAACCCATGTACCAAATTTCTTGAAGATGGGCCCATAAGTAACAAAGACTGTTGAAAAGTTCAATATGGTGGCCGACAGTGGCATCATACCACCGAAATAAGTACGTACATTGGTTTCGGTTAGTGCAGGGAAGCCGCCTATAAAATTTCGAGAAGATCGGGCCATAAATAAGAAAGTTTAACATGGCGGACGTTGTTGACCATTATGACCATTACGCGTAGAATTTCGAAATGAAACCTGCTTAACTTTTGTAAGTAAGCTGTAAGGAATGGGCCTGCCAAATTTCAGCCTTCTACCTACACGGGAAGTTGGAGAATTTGTAACGTTTGGAAAATTCAATATGGCGGCCGACAGTGGCGTCATACCACCGAAATAAGTACGTACATCGCTTTTGGTTAGCGCAGCGAAGCCACCTACCAAATTTCGTGAAGACGGGGTCATTCTTCTACCTACACGGGAAGTTGGAAAATTGGTGACGTTGGAAAGTTCAATATGGCGGCCGACAGTGGCGTCATACCATCGAAATAAGTAAGTACATCGGTTTCGGTTAGCGCAGGGAAGCCGCCTACCAAATTTCGTGAAGATGGGGCCATAAATAAGAAAGTTCAACATGGCGGACGTTGTCGACCGTTACCGACCGTTATGACCGTTACGTGTAGAATTTCGAAATGAAACCTGCTTACCTTTTGTAAGTAAGCTGTAAGGAATGAGCCTGCCAAATTTCAGCCTTCTACCTACACGGGAAGTTGGAGAATTAGTGATGAGTCAGTCAGTGAGTGAGTGAGTGAGTGAGTCAGTGAGGGCTTTGCCTTTTATTAGTATAGATGTCCAAAATTATTAAAATAACTTTTTTTTTCTGGAAATGACTTTTATTTCTGAAAGAAAGGTAACAGAATAAAACCTGTACTTGAGCAGAGAAATTGAAAAGAAGTGTGCCACAACCCCAGAAAATACCCTGGAGGACATTTGCAGAACCTTTGCTTAACATATCAAAAGTGCATGGACGCCAACAGTAAATAATACATTTACTATATGTACCTACAATAAAATATTATAAGATATTTCACAGAATTACTATATGTAACTGGTATTATCAAAAAACTATTGCAAGATTTAGAGGTCACCAAAGTTACTTACAGTTTTGGAGAGTCTCTGTTTTCACAGCTAACAGTGTTAAAAAGAAAATGCCTATGTAAAATTTTACAATTATCATTGACAGACTTTTACTTCATGTAGGAAGATGTTAACACCATTTAATTAGCAAAATATAAGCAGCATGAGTGCAGTTATATATATATATTAAAAACAGACTATCTACAATAATATAAAACATTTTAAAATGTTACTATGAACCAGTCTAGTTTAGCACTGAATATTTCAGGTTAACTATACATAATTTGTGATACCCATGAGATAAATTAAATGTTTACTCCAGGCTTTTACATAACAGACCATATTTTGTGATGTTCTCTTACATGTGAGATTTTTTAATCGTTTCAAACTGTGAATGAGGTATACACTTTGTTTGTGGTGCAACATAAATGACTAGTGCAAAGATCTTTAAATAATACCATTTTCAACTGAATACAAAAAATACATAATGCAATGTAAAAATTCAAAAAGTTACTGTGAATTGATGACATAACACATAATAGCTGTCCAGGTTGTGTAGGTCAATGGTGTAGACACACAAACATGATGCAATCAGTGATTGGTTGAGAAACGGCCAGCTCTGCGGATGCAAGAAAGAAGGACTGCAATTGTCTACACAAAAATTCAGGGCAAGTCAGCTCTTCTGTGCATGTCAGTTTGTGCATATCAAGTGTGGAGTGGCCCTGCCATGGACCTGGGACACATGTTGCACTGGTTGGTCTGGTGACGCATCCCTCCCATAAAACTGGTGGTTTATGGGGGGAGGTGTGTTATGAGAGCGGTCCATGGCTATACATGTTTTTAAAAATGTGCAGAGCAGCTCTGAAGGTTAATGGAGAGATTTTACTGTCCATGTATCCATGTGTGGTTCAGCCAATTTGCATCCGGGGTCTATAATTAGTGCACCTGCATCCCCAGAAGCATAAAAGGAGCCTCAGCAAGTATAATGGAGGAGAACCCGAATAAAAGCAAAAAAAATGTAACATTCCAGCATGGTATTAAAATGTACCCTATGCATTTATGAGACCTTCATCAAAAAGAAAATCATTCAGCATTCTTTTCTTGAAGCTAATGGGAAATAATAATTATAGAACATGCATTAAAAAAGGTAGTTTTTTAGATTGCAGTACTCTATTTTGATAGATAAGCTGAAATACATAGTGTCAAAACAGTTTCTAATTTTAACAGCCTTTTTCCTGGAGCAATATGTGCTGTTGTTAACCAAATGAAAGCAAACTCACAAATATCACATCTGTCAAGGTTTAATGAAAACCAGGCTGAATTATCTTTGTAAGCTTGTGGAAATTTAAGGTTACCATGCACAGTATTTATACATTATGGACTGTACAAACTGGACACAAGATTCAATACAAATTATAAATAACACATTTTTAATCAGCCTAAATTTATTGCATGGTTTTTGTTAATCTTTGAGGAAACTATTATGGTATCATTTTATTATTCATCTTTTATATTTTTATCAATATACATTCGCAAACAACATTCAGCTGTTAGATTTACTTTTAATGATTTTTTAATGTGTAAATTCAAAAAAAAAATACCGATGTGTCGATTTTCCACAATTTATTGAAGAAGAACCTTAAACCCCTTACATTTATAAAAGTTAGCATAATTAGAAATCTTATACTAGTTATGGAAAATACGTGGACTTCCTTTATTACAGCCAGGCAGTGGACATCCATATGCTCTTCTGTAATGCAACACAGCAGACCAAAAAAGACTAACAAAGGAAAATGTCTTTTAATCAGCTAGGTTCATTTACACATAATGACTACAAAGCATTTCAATTGCACCAATCAGCATATAGATAAATGTAACATTAGTTAAACATCCCTTATGTCACTAAGTGTTATGTAAAGCTCCAAAATAGCTAATTATTAAAAGCCATTGGTGAATACCTAGTTCATACAAGTAAGACTTCTTATATAGAAACTGTTATCTGAGAACAAAATATAAAGTTATTATATATGACCTCATTTTCTAATTTAAATGTACTTATACAAATGTCAGGATGTCATAGATAAATAAGCAGGCAGTTTCAAGAACTTTTTTCCTTTGCCTTACATAACAGATAGCAGTTTCTAGTATTGTTATTAACTCTTGCATAAAATGACAAAAGATCCAGCGTCCATCCGTGCCCGGCTGTAACATAGTAAACTGACTGGCATCCATGCTTGGACTTAACATAGCAGTGTTTACATGTGTCAACATTAATCATATTGTCTGTCATTCACAAGACTGTCTTTCAAAAAGTAGTTTAACCTATCTTAGATGGTATCACAGCTGACCTATCTAAGCTAATTAACAATTACATGAAACGAAAAAAGAATCAATAATAACCAAGACCAACATATATTCTTCTAAGTCAATGCAGTGCTCCAAATATGAGAAACATGAGTAAGGTATTTTAACAAAATATTACTTCTTGTGTCAAAACTGCTATTGTAAAATTACAAAGATCATTTATATACATCCACTCAGTTTACAACATCTTGTTCTAATGAGAAACAGAGTGCAATTTTTTTTATTTGAATAAACAAGTTCATCCAATCCACAACATATATATACCATCCCCCATACGGAATGCACTAATGTAGCACTGAGAACCTGCCCAAACTACTTTAACTCTGAGCAGCAGTCCTAATCTGAGGTACTATATTGATTAGTTTCTCACCCCATGTTAAATATTCAAAGCAGTAACCCTGCACAGGAACATATTATCTTTTTAGCTCCATATATCTGAAATCTCATTCCAGCAGTCATTTTCCAGAGATACAGGTGGAAAGAATTAAGGTACAAACTGACCATTTCTTCTAAGAATTTAGCATCTGCTTCACCATCCTAAATTAATGAAACTGCAATTTCTCTTTTAAATTTTAAAGGCTAATTCTTTTAATTTTGTGAGAACTATGATCTCAGATTTGGACCTGTTGGTCTTAAGTAGAGTCTGAAATGTACAAATGAACAAGTAGTATTCTAGTTTCGATATCTTTGTCTAACATTAAAATCTCTGAAGCCTACCAAAGAATTTGTAATCCTGGCACATCTTAAATCCATTCAGACCTCTCCATCAGCATCTTTTGTGTTGTAAATGTGTTGATCAGCACAAGCAGCCTGCTGTCCCATCCCCTGCCTTGACAGAGAAAGTTCTCCCAGCTCAAGCCAGGACTCCTTATCTGTGTGTGAGGTGAGGTGCCTGGAGTTGTATAGGGTAAATAATACAGTATATCGTTATTTGGAATACATGCATTTCATGTGTGTTCCGTGTCTACAAAGATCTCAGTAAATGTAGGATGAAAGGAAATGTGAGGCATGAAATGCTAAACACATACCTAGAGCAGAAACTTTTTCCATGTTATACTAATAATTACGTGAAGTGTATAATGTGGGAAGATTTTCGTCCAAATATAAAAAAAAAATGCACTTTTATTCAACAATATAACCAAAGGAAAAAAAAATTGAATTACAAGGCCTATATAAAAGATGGGAGAATAAGAGAATTTAGTTAGGAGACCTCCCCCCTTTCTGCAATTCCCAGTAGATTGTTGCCCGTTGAGGTGATAGCCTCGACACCTCACCCCATACATCAGACCTTGAGGATTTATAACATGCAGGAGAGTTTAGCATATGTTTCCAAAAAAGGAGTGACCTAGACACTTGATTAAAGATGGAAACTAATGACAGAGAACAGTAATGCATTTTGCAGCTGTAATGTCAACACTTGAGAGATATTTGGAAAAGAGTTAATCAGCAACAAATAATTATGTACCTAACAGTGTTCAGATGAGCATTTTCAGATAAGCAATTGAAACATTTTACAAATAATGGAGCAATTAGCCAAATTTAATGCCGCCTCCAGTGAACATCTGAGGAGAGGTTCTAGACAATCACACATGTATTATATTACCAGACATACAATATTTTATTATTTCTTTACAAGTAGATGATTTAAGAAATTCTAACATGAGAGAAGTTAAGCGCTATACTATAATATTAGATGTTATGCCAGATGTCAGCAGAATTGAGCATATGTCCTGAGTAATTAGAGCTGTAACTGAAAGAGAACAAGAATCTGATTAAGCACAGATGCCATTTTATCTAAATTCAAAAATTTTATAAATTGGGTATTAAAATTTAAGATATGCAAGGACAAGGTTAAGTAAATATTAAAGATATTCGCTCTGGAATTCACTTTGGATCAGCCTTTTTATTTTGAAGAGTTATTTGTCAACATTATGATGGAACCATATTGAAATCATACTACATCTTAAATATCAAGAAGTGTCAGTATAAGTAAATGTTGAATAGGAGCTTTAAGACAACTGAGGCATTAGTCAGGGGAAGATTATGATTTATTTAAAGAAATATATTTAGATGGCAAAAAAAGACGGTGACACCACAGACCATATTAAATCACACACCTAAAAAATTTTTAGCTACAAATGATTTTGTATCATACAGCTGTTTTTCAAACAATTATGCAATTCAAAAATATTAATCTCAGAATCAATTCAAATCTTAGAAAATGTGTTACTGCAAAAATTAATTTGTGGAAATGCAATGTTCAGTAAAAGCAATTGCTAAAACTGTGGACACTGAGCCAACTTAACAACAAATTTATCTCTTAGAATAGAATGAAGAACAGTTTAATTATGAAGGAGAGGGTGAGCCAGTTTTAAATGTCTAAAAAGCTTTTACATATTTTTTTTAATAATTCCTTAGTTGCATCTAGTAATTCCAGAATAGAAATATTTACATCACTATAGTATACAGTCACCACAATTTTCTGGATTCTTTTGTTAACAATCACTCAGTAGGTAAGTAGAACCAATGAAAACTGTAAACATTTAAACAAAACACCAGCAATATCTGGAGACTTGGAATTGCTCATTTAAAGATATATTCCAAAAAATGGAATAACCTTCTAAAAAATTAGAAATTTACTACAAAAAATAATTTAGTAGGGAATTTCTAAAATATTTTTGTAATTTTGACAATACTTTTTTAGCCAGCCTTGTTTGTTTCTGTTGCATAGAATGTTCTTTCTAAAAAATAAAAGTTAATACTGCATAAATTCATTTGCTTCACCATGGCAGGAGAGAGGCTGATTAATTTAGCAATATTAATAGTAGAATGTGAAATCTGTAACATGATCAACTTTAGCAATATAACATTACAAAGAATTTAATTGTATTAATTATTAAAACTATGCAGCATTATTTGGAATGCCTATATTTTGCTTTTAGAGATTGTAATTGAATAGTATGAAATAAAAATATAATTTAACCCTCATCTTCATTTTTATTTGACAAAAAAACTTGTTAATCTTTATTAAATTATTAATTAAAAATAATCACTTCTTCAGTTTATAATGTTGTGATACATTGTAAATTTCATTGAAATATTAATAAAAAAAAAACATTTTTATCTAAAGATATATGGGGGTATGGAAAAAAACTGCTTTGGCTCAGGTGGAACTGTGAAACTTTGCACTGAACAGGATTACTGGTAACCTTTCTTGGGAGTAGGCTTAACAGTTTTTACCAGAAAGTGCATGTTAACAGGGAGACCCACAAATTAGAATTAGAAGTCTATGTTGAAGTTAACTCAAATGGCATCTTTTTATAAATGTGTTGTGATAGACGGCCGGCAGTTAAATCTGGCCGGGACATCCCAGAACTAAGAGTGGAGAAGGGCAGCATTTCCAGGACACTGCCTCCCCCAGGATGCTAGGTGGCAGCTCCCCTGGATGTTAAATGTACCCTGGAGTCCCTCAGGGCATCATGGGACATGGAGTCCATTTTCTCAGCCCTGTTGGGTGCCGCGGGTGCCGCCAGGGGGAGCTCATAAATAACCTGGGGACTCCTACTTTCCTTTTAACCCAGAAGTACTTCGGAGTCATGAGGACGAAAGCTCACAGTACTTCCGGGCTACTTGAAGACGGATGATGTGGCTTTTGACCCAGAAGAAGAGAAGGAACATTTCCGGGTCAAGGATTATTTAAAGGACTGATGCAAACCCAGCAAGCT
>JANRMT010056550.1:0-14209 GCA_026402145.1 Polypterus bichir lapradei
GATGAGACCAAAATAGAACTTTTTGGTTTAAATGAAAAGCGTTATGTGTGGAGAAAGGAAAACACTGCATTCCAGCATAAGAACCTTATCCCATCTGTGAAACATGGTGGTGGTAGTATCATGGTTTGGGCCTGTTTTGCTGCATCTGGGCCAGGATGGCTTGCCTTCATTGATGGAACAATGAATTCTGATTTGTATCAGAGAATTCTAAAGGAAAATGTCAGGACATCTGTCCATGAACTGAATCTCAAGAGAAGGTGGGTCATGCAGCAAGACAACGATCCTCAGCACACAAGTCGTTCTACCAAAGAATGGTTAAAGAAGAATAAAGTGAATGTTTTGGAATGGCCAAGTCAAAGTCCTGACCTTAATCCGATCGAAATGTTGTGGAAGGACCTGAAGGAGCAGTTCATGTGAGGAAACCCACCAACATCCCAGAGTTGAAGCTGTTCTCTACGGAGGAATGGGCTCAAATTCCTCCACGCCGGTGTGCAGGAATGATCAGAAGTTACTGGAAACGTTTAGTTGCAGTTATTGGGGGGTCACACCAGATGCTGAAAGCAAAGGTTCACATACTTTTGCCACTCACAAATATGTAATATTCGATCATTTTCCTCAATAAACAAATGGCCAAGTATAATATTTTTGTCTCATTTGTTTAACTGGTTTCTCTTTATCTACTTTGTAGGACTTGAGTGAAAATCTGATGATGTTTTAGGTCACATTTATGCAGAAATACAGAAAATTCTAAAGGGTTCACAAACTTTCAAGCACAACTGTGTGTGTGTGTGTATATACTGTATATATATATATATATATATATATATAATATAGCGAGAGATTAGAGGACAATAAAGGGTTCCATGCAGGCAGAATAATGTTAGGCTTCTCTCCCTGTACTTTAATGACTAGGACAACTCTTAAATGTTCAGTCAGGGCCAAAACTTTGAGAATTGCCCAAGTGTTGGTTTTCACATTTTGCTGCTTCAGTATTTTTAGATCTTTTTGTCAGATTTTTCTCTGATAGACTGAAGTAGAATTACAAGCAGTTCAGAATTTTCAAAGGCTTTTATTGACAATGACATGAAGTTTATGTGCAACAACAACATTTATTTATATAGCACATTTTCATACAAAAAGTAGCTCAAAGTGCTTTACATAATGAAGAAAAGAAAAATAAAAGACAAAATAAGAAATTAAAATAAGACAACATTAGTTAACATAGAAAAGGAGTAAGGTCCGATGGCCAGGGTGGACAGAAAAAAACTGCAGACAGCTGGAGAAAAAAAATAAAATCTGCAGGGGTTCCAGACCATGAGAACGCCCAGTCCCCTCTGGGCATTCTACCTAACATGAATGAAACAGTCCACTTTGTAGTTTTGGTTCTCACGGAGTCACTTGATGTTGATGGTCATGCAGACTTCTGGCTTTTAATCCATCCATCATTGTTGGAACATCACGGTGCTTTGAGTAGATGGTGGTGGCACAAGCCACCACCAAAATGACACCGGAAAAGGAAACAGAAGAGAGAGTAGGGGTTAGTACAGATTTTAGAGCCACCATGAATAGTTATTATAATGAGTTGGATATACAGAGTACTGTATTAGGATTTTAAGTACAGTGAAGTTATGAGAAGGCCATGTTAAAGTAATGTGTTTTCAGCAGTTTTTTTAAAGTGCTCCACTGTATTAGCCTGGCGAATTCCTATTGGCAGGCTATTCAGAGTCCATATTTGCAGTGTTGGCCCTTCTTTCTTTTTCAAGACCTCTGCAATTCACCCTAGCAGGCTGTCAATCAACTTCTGGGCCCAGTCCTGACTGATGGCAGCCCATTCTTACAGAATCAATGCTTGGAGTTTGTCAGGATTGTTTGTCCACCCGCCTCTTGAGGATTGACCACAAGTTCTCAATGGGATTAAGTTCTGGAGAGTTTTCTGGCCATGGAACCCAAATTTCGATGTTTTCTTCCCTGAGCCACTTAGTTCTCACTTTTGCCTTATAGCCTGGTGCTCCATCATGTTGGTCACCACACTGTTCTTGGATGGTTGGGAGAAGTTGCTCTCGGACCCTGGAAGATGCGAGAGCAGCCATTTTTGCGCCAGTGCACTTGCCACACATGAGCTGTTAGGTGGTGAAGTGGTGAGAGAGACCGCCAGTTAGAGACAGGGGATGATGAGGGGGCCAGAAAGGTGGGTAATTTAGCTAGAACCTCATGATACACCCTGCTGTTTACGAAGGATACCCAATGATCAGAGAGTCAGGACTTTGGTTTACGTCTCATCTGAAGGACGTCGCCATTTTTACAACACGGGGTCCCAATTCAGTACATGTGATAGGTGGTCTATGGCTTCAGGCAGACGTTAAGTAAATTGGAGGACGGGTGTGTGAGATTGGGCTGTGCTCCAGGGACGATCGAGGCACCTGGCTGATTAAGTATGAGTACGCACGAGTGAGTGCGAGCGTCAGTCAGGTCCCTCATTATTGCCGTGGAGACAGCGTAAGAGGAGCCTGCACTGGACAGATGAAAAAACAGGAGAGAAGGAAAGAACGGAGATGGAGGTTAAAATACTGCAAGTGAGAGAGAGGGAGGGATTAGGGGGCCAGAAGGAGACCCCCTTGGGGAGCGTGAGGCCAATGCTCGGGGCTGCTAAAGCGGATCACTCCGCCTGAGCGGCTCAGGGGGCTGGAGTGATGCGGTGCTCGTTGGAGCGACTCGCCGTGTAAGTCCGGGGAAAGGCAGCAGGAGGCTCAGTGTGCTGCCCTGCGCTGGGGAGCCATGGACAACAGGGACCCCAACCTGTCAGCGGTAGTCGTGGGGTCACAGATGCCTGCAGGGACCCTAGCCTGGTGGAGAAGGGAGGGTATGACTGCCACTTAGGTGTCTCCCCTGTTTCAGCATCCCATTTGGGGTTCGCAGAGGAGATGTCCGTTTCAAAGGGGTGCACAGCTGATGCGATTTTAACCTCGCTTTTAATGGAAGATTTATTGGATGAATTTTAACCTCGCACTGTTTTTATGCATTATTTCTTTATTAAGAAGAAGAATACACTGCACTAGTTATTTGGACACTTTAATTTGTTGTTGGATTTTTTAAAAAAAGCCTTAAATCACTTTTTTTGCACCAACCCCTTGTTAACTTTTCCTCATTTGCCCGGCTCATTCTCGGTTACATTATCGATGGTGGCGGGTTCAAGTGGCTTCCAAAGGCAAACAGCAGCATGGAGTCAACCTGCACTGGAGCATTGGGATCCACACTCAGACCACAAGGTCAGCGCCCCCTGCTGGCCTCACCAACACCACAAGCTTTTCCTGGATGGTCTCCCATCTGAGTACAGGCTGGGCCTGAACATGCTTAGCTTCAGGTGGATGACCTCTTCTGGAGTGGATGTGCTATAGAACAAGAAAAGGTGAAGACTCTCAATGGAGGTCAATGCTTTTCATGGGCACTGCACATCTAAATCTCTTGTAAAATTAAAAAATAAAAACTGACACTAATTTGTAATACATTTGTCCCATGAAGTTCCCCTTCACTCCTTTCAACCCACAAGCTCTTTACATGTCCCTGCTGGTGATGGTCTCCGTGGTCTTTACTCATTCTGTTTTTTTTTTCGACAGGACGTGAGCTTACTCAACAGTAGTTCCCGTTTATGAGAATTTCTTCATACTTTACTGATAGATGTAGAGAGAGCAGGCTAAGTTCCCTATTTAAGTGTAATTAAGCAGGTGAGTTTGTGGCCTTAAAGTATTCATCTTGCCTGGTGGATGTTATGATCTTGAGAGTTCTCAAGCATGTACAATTGTGCTTGAAAGTTTGTGAACCCTTTAGAATTTTCTACATAAATATGACCTAAAACATCATCAGATTTTCACTCAAGTCCTAAAAGTAGATAAAGAGAAACCAGTTAAACAAATGAGACAAAAATATTATACTTGGCCATTTGTTTATTGAGGAAAATGATCGAATATTACATATTTGTGAGTGGCAAAAGTATGTGAACCTTTGCTTTCAGTATCTGGTGTGACCCCCCAATAACTGCAACTAAACGTTTCCAGTAACTTCTGATCATTCCTGCACACCGGCTTGGAGGAATTTTAGCCCATTCCTCCGTACAGAACAGCTTCAACTCTGGGATGTTGGTGGGTTTCCTCACATGAACTGCTCGCTTCAGGTCCTTCCACAACATTTCAATTGTATTAAGGTCAGGACTTTGACTTGGCCATTCCAAAACATTCACTTTATTCTTCTTTATCCATTCTTTGGTAGAACGACTTGTGTGCTGAGGATCGTTGTCTTGCTGCATGACCCACCTTCTCTTGAGATTCAGTTCATGGACAGATGTCCTGACATTTTCTTTTAAAATTCTCTGATATAATTCAGAATTCATTGTTTCATCAATGAAGGCAAGCCGTCCTGGCCCAGATGCAGCAAAACAGGCCCAAACCATGATACTACCAGCACCATGTTTCACAGATGGGATAAGGTTCTTATGCTGGAATGCAGTGTTTTCCTTTCTCCAAACAGAACGCTTTTCATTTAAACCAAAAAGTTCTATTTTGGTCTCATCCGTCCACAAAACTTTCTTCCAATAGCCTTCTGGTTTGTCCACGTGATCTTTAGCAAACTGCAGACGATCAGCAATGTTTTTTTTGGAGAGCAGTGGCTTTCTCCTTGCAACCCTGCCATGCACACCATTGTTGTTCAGTGTTCTCCTGATGGTGGACTCATGAACATGAACATTAGCCAATGTGAGAGAGGCCTTCAGTTGCTTAGAAGTTACCCTGGGGTCCTTTGTGTCCTCGCCGACTATTACACGCCTTGCTCTTGGAGTGATCTTTGTTGGTCGACCACTCCTGGGGAGGGTAACAATGGTCTTGAATTTCCTCCATTTGTACACAATCTGTCTGACTGTGGATTGGTGGAGTCCAAACTCTTTAGAGATGGTTTTGTAACCTTTTCCAGCCTGATGAGCAACAACTCCTCTTTTTCTGAGGTCCTCAGAAATCTCCTTTGTTTGTGCCATGATACACTTCCACAAACGTGTTGTGAAGAGCAGACTTTGACAACGTGAGTGAATTTCGTTTCTTTCTCTCTAATAAATAAATCGACTTTTTCGAATGTTTGTCCCTGTGATTTGTTAATTATCGTAGCAAAATCTATTCGAACGGGAAACTGTAAACGTTTTAATACGAATGGCATATCAAGATATCCTTTGGTGTCTAATGTTATCCCCTGAAGATGTACTACATTACCTTTCTTGGATACATCCTTCTTTCTACAGTAATTCAGCCGGTGGAAGACCAGACGGTGTTAACGATTGTAGATATTCTTCATGATATTGTAAGTTGATGTTTTCATCTTCCGCACCATCACCACCAACTGTTTGAGCAGAGTCTATTGATACGCATTTAACTAATTTGCCGTGTAACCGATCGACAGTTTTCGTGTTAATTCATTTGACTTCATCGTTTCTCGGTGCTAGGATTTCCCGTGTTCTCATTTCTTCAATACAATACAGCGCCTCTGGGATGTGTTGGAACGGGAGATTCGCATCATGGATGTGCAACCGACAAACCTGCGATGATGCTATCATATCAATATGGACCACAATTCCTGATGAATGTTTGCAGCATCTTGTTGAATCAACGCCAGGAAGAATTACGACAGTTCTGAAGGCAAAATGGGGTACTAGCTAGGTGTACCTAATAAAGTGGCCGGTGAGCGGGTGAGAATTGTTACAAATCAGACCACGAAGCACAGCTTCAGGATGACTCCTCTAAAGTTATGGAAATAAACGCATTTATTACATTTTGTACCAGTTATCACAATTGCACAAAAACATTTCAGTCAAAGTTAATCTTCTCTCAAACCTAAGAGATCCTGTCAGATAAGCGCGCACACTTCTCTTCGCGTTACACAATATACAATGTCTCGCGTGACGTATGACGCTCCTCCCACCGCACGCACCGGTGGCGGTTGAGGTAAAGTCTCGCGATACTACGCGCGTTAGTGTGGTTGGTTGAAAGGTGCTGAAAAGCCGGGTCGGTTTGGTGAGTGTCGGCGTGCCGGTACTGCTCAGTTAAAGGATTAATTACATTCGCTTCATCGAGTACTTTCGATTACTTCCCGTCCAGAAAAGCACCAACGGAGCATTTGTTCGCTTGGGGTTGACCACGGGGCAAGCGGTACAGCACTAACACTCAACTCTTTTCCGACTGCTGGGAGAACAAAAAGCACCCTAAGGAAGGAAGAGCAACAAACGATGTCTGAGTCGGAGAACAACAAAAACGTGGAACAGGAGCAGCAGATGGAGGCAGACGTCCTGGAAGGAGAGGTGAGGGGGAGACTGGAAGAGGGGATTGCAGGGTAAAGATCGTATTCACTGGGGACGACATAGTGTGTGGGAGGATGAAAGTATGCCACAAAGTTTTTAAATAACCGTGGTTCATTTTAAAAGTGCTAGGTGGATGAGGCCAGACTCTTTTTTTCTGATTCTTTTATTCGAGTCCTGCGGAGCTTGACGAGTCTCTTGCGTTGAACAATCCGATACATAAAGAAAACAAAAACACTTTTCAGTTTGTAACCATCAATGACTTTGGGGGGCGTTTAATACGAAAATGACAACAATGGACCCGAGAGTGTAACACGTCGGCTCCAGTCTCCCAAGTAAATCATTCTCCTATAGGTCAGGGCAGGTTTCTTATTCTCCTATCGGGTATAAGTAATTGGTGGGTAATTCCCCGTTTCGATTGTAGGTTCTTTCGGAAAAGGTGAATTAATTTTGTGCCGTATTCTGTTGCACGAGAGCCGATGACACGGATCGTTAGAACTTTGAAATGATCAAGATTGCTGCTTAGGGGGGGCCGCTTCTAACTCTAAGTGAATCTATTAAGGATGAGAATAGTCGGTGGTTTTTTATCTGTGTTGGAACTGCTATTCTTTATCAGGTCGACTAAATGTATTTAATTATTCGATTTTAATTGTGACCCTGTAGTTAGGATCTAGCGGGTTGGATATTGGATGGATTGATTTTAATTGTAATATTTGCCGGTTGGAAACTATTTTGTAGTTTGGATTTTAAAGAGGTGTTATTTATCAGTGCATATGCCGTTATAATGTAACAGTAACCATTGACCTCAATCATCTAATAGGACCTGTCAACTTACTGCCCCGTGACTAGATTAATCATTTTATAGGACTTGTTTTATTTATATATATATATATATATATAATATAAAATTATTTCATAACTGGGCTTATTTTTGTAAAAATGTGGCGTTGGGATTTAACTGCCTATCGCTATTATACGGCGTCCTAGTGCCCATTACCGGGCACGTAAAAATGCCAACTAAAATGTCCTCGGATGCTCACACACACACACGAGGTGCTGTGTTTTCGGTTACAACGGCTTAGTGAATCGTGTGGGTTAAACTTTTCTCACCAGAATATCACCAGCGCGTTTCGCATCGCGGCCGTTTTAGAGGAAGGCCTACAAAGCGAGGCGCCCTTCCCTCGGAGAAGAGACGGAATGAATGAACGGTGCCCGTCGCTGCTTCCTCTGCGGCGGCGAGGGGGACTTTCCACTACTTTTTCTTTTGGCGTAGACCAGGACAAGCGGCGCTGGCACCACAAAGAGACGTGGTGAAATCTTTTTATCTATCTTTTTTTTTCCGTAGTTATTGTTATCTAGCCCACCACCGCTTCCCTCGTGGTCGCGGGAAATTATAAAATCGCGTGACGAAGACTAGTGCGTCATCTGAAAGCGCGCGGGATGCTCCTCTCCGTGCGTCTGGCTGCTGTAGGCTCGGAACCTGAGGAGCCGATCGGCGCTTCATTTTCTTATTTCTTAAGTCATAAAACCAAAATAAGATGGAATGCAAATTATTTTCCCGTCTTGCAGTTCTGACAGCATAATGGCGGTCATCCGTATGAGGCCGAAGTTCGCTGCTGCTTCACAAATATTTATTCACACACCTTCTTCAAACTTAAGTTAACAAGGAACAGCATTCTACAGAATATACACTAGCGTTCAAAACTTTAGAAACTTACCGAAATTTTCATGTTTTGGATAGAAACCGCTACTTTTTTTTTTTTTTTTAAATCTCGATTGTATTAAATTAATTTTTAAAATATAGCCAAGACCCAAGGTGGTTATAGTTTTACCTTTTTATATTAGTTTATTTCTATATTTTTTTCTGACCTTACTTGGAAATTCAGTTTAGTTTTAGCTTTCCTTCTTCGTGTACTTCTAGTTTTAGTTTTTATTTTACAAAGATATTTCTATTTTATTTTTATATATGCATTAGTTTCAGTTTTAGTAATTATAGTATGGTTAAAGAGCTACATTACTGTGGAGTTTAGTTTTTGTGTCATAATAAGAGAACTGTACACTTAACGGGTTGGTTTGGATATGAGTTTAATGTTAGTGGAAGCTTAACTACACTACATGACACAGTTTACTATTCGGTTTTGTTTTTGTCCGATAAAAGCATAATCAAAATAAGGTACTGAATATAAACAATTTTATAATTTTTAAAATATTTTCTGTGTCATTTGTGCTGAACAAATCTGCACTGACTGTTGGCACTTTTTTCTTTTTATTGCACAGAATGGGCCAATTTGTAATGAACTTCAGGTAAATTTTAAAGTGCTAGTGTTTTTTACTCTAAAAAGACATGCAGGTTAGGTGGATTGGCAATACTGAATTGGCCTTGGTGTGTGGGTGTGTCCTGCAGTGGGTTGGCACCCTGCCCGGGATTGGTTCCTGCCTTGTGCCCTGTGTTGGCTGGGATTGGCTCCAGCAGACCCCCGTGACCCTGTGTTCGGATTCAGTGGGTTGGAAAATGGATGGATGTCTACAGCACACAACATCTCCTGCTCCAATGACAATAACCTTATGATGAATGCCTTCAATATTTCATTCAAAAATCTCAAACACTGGGCTTAATTTTCTACCAGCCTTATTGGTCTCTGATTCCATCTCAGGCACACACAATTTATAGACAGAATTCTGTACCTGCAGGCCTGGAAAGATATATAAAAAAAAAAAATAAGAAAAGTGATTCTGCTGTGTTCTGACAGGCTTGACCATGAAAATCACGGGGGGTTAAGGAAGAACAAGGCTCTTAGGCTTGAATGAGTGTGCAGACCCCACCTCGCTGTATTGAGGGAAACAAAGAAAAACAAGCATGTAGTGTGAAGGTTAGGGGCAGTGAGACTTGAATAGCCCATTCATAAGATCAGTAAACCCTTAATGAGTAGAGAGAGAGTAGGTGAGGGTGGCACAGTGGGTAGCGCTGCTGCCTCGCTGTTTGCTTCCTGGGTCCTCCCTGCCTGGAGTTTGCATGTTCTCTGCGTGGGTTTCCTCCCAGTGTCCAAAGACATGCAGGTTAGGCGCATTGGCGATTCTAAATTGTCCCTAGTGTGTGTGCTTGGTGTGTGTGTGTGCACCCCCTGTGGTGGGCTGGCGCCCTGCCCAGGGTTTGTTTCCTGCCTTGCACCCTGTGTCGCCAGGGATTGGCTCCAGCAGCCCCCCCGTGACCCTGTAGTTCGGATATAGCGGGTTGGATAATGGATAGATGGAAGAGTAGGTGATAGGTGTATGGAGGGGCACAAAATGACAGAGACAGCATCTTAGATTAAGAACAATATATACATTATCTAAACCTGTTTATCCAGAGCAGGATCACAGGAAGCTGGATTTGGATGTAAGGCAGGAAAAATCCCTGGTATGCAATATATACTCAGCAAAAAAAGAAACCTTTTTCAGGACTGCGTATTTCAACAATAATGTTTTAAAAATCCAAATAACTTTACAGATCTTCATTGTAAATTGTTTAAACAATGTTTTCCATGCATGTTCAATTAACCATAATCAATTCATTAACATGCACCTGTGGAATGGTCGTTAAGACCTTAACAGCTTACAGAAAGTAGGCATTTAAGGTCACAGTTCTAAAAACGCAGGACACTAAAGAGACTTGTCTACCGACTGTGAAAAACACCCAAAGAAAGATGCCCAGGGTCCCTGCTCATCTGCGTGAACGTGCATTAGGCATGCTGCAGGGAGGCATGAGGACTGCTGATGTGGCTAGGGCAATAAATTGCCATGTCCACACTGTGAGACGCCTAAGACAGCGCTACAGGGAGACAGGAAGGACAGCTGATCATCCTCGCAGTGGAAGACCACGTGTAACAACACCTGCACAGGATCGGTACATCCGAATATCACACCTGCGTGACAGGTACAGGATGGCCACAACAACTGCCCGAGTCACACCAGGAACACACAATCCCTCCATCAGTGCTCAGACTGTCCGCAATAGGCTGAGAGAGGCTGGACTGAGGGCTTGCAGGCCTGTTGTAAGGCAGGTCCTTACCAGACATCACCAGCAACGACGCGCCTATGGGCACAAACCCACCTTCGCTGGACCAGACAGGAGTGGCAAAAAGTGCGTGAGTTTCTGCATGACAGCAATGTCAGTGTTCTGCCATGGCCAGCGAAGAGCCCAGATCTCAATCCCATTGAGCACGTCTGGGACCTGTTGGATCGCAGGGTGAGGGCTAGGGCCATTCCCCCCAGAAATGTCCAGGAACTTGCAGGTGCCTTGGTGGAAGAGTGGGGTAACATCTCACAGCAAGAACTGACAAATCTGGTCCAGTCCATGAGGAGGAGATGCACTGCAGTACTTCAAGCAGCTGGTGGCCACACCAGATACTGACTGGTACTTTTGATTTTGAGCCTCCCTTCATTCAGGGACACATTGTGAAACATTTTTAGTTTGTCTTATGGTGTTGACTCTTTTAGTGTTCATACAAATATTTACACATTAAGTCTACTGAAAGTAAAACAGTTGAAAGTCAGGGGACGTTTCTTTTTTTGCTCAGTATATATGATATGGCTGATGTTAAGAACAAAAAGAATAGGATATTTCAACTTTCTGATTCGAGAGAGAGAGAAACATTGGAAAAAATGGGGACAGATATTTTAACCACAAGACGAGGATTATGTACATTAAAGAACCATCAACAACAAATCAAATGAAATGAATATATTGAACAATTATTATAAAAGTAAACTTGAATAAATTGAACTCTGCAGCTGCATGAATAAAAAAAAAAAAAAAAATCGAGTATGCGTTCAGGTAAAGTACCACTTCCGGTTAATGGATTTGGCCCAAAAGTTAATCCAGATCTATTAAAATCTCAATTTGTAATCTTTGGAGGATGACAATACTTTACTTATATGAGAAAGTCGGGTAGGTCAAAAACCTCGAGATTCCTCAAAATCTCGCCATTGAATGTTTGGACGATTACAATACTTTCCCTATACTTTGTATATGAGAAAGTAAAAAAGGATAGTGTGTCACATTTTGGTCCTACATATATACAGATGAGTTATCATACCACCTTATTTTTCATTGCTGTGGCTCGATGTGTTCCTTTTATATTGCATGCGAGTTGTGTCTAGTACAACATGGCTACACTAGTCTAATTTACTGGCGAGCATGGCATGTTCTGGTAACTAATGCCTTGGACTAACTGATGTTTAATGGGCACTGTAAAGGGTAAAATTGTGTTGGACCTTCTTAATTTACACAGTTCTCACACAAGACAGATTCCTTTGTTAAATTGCATGTAGGTGGGTGCAGTAGTCCAAATCATTGACAAGCTTAGTCTGACCCATTAGATATGGGAGTGTGCTAACGAAGATGTCTAGTGGGCATGGTAAAGGACCACTTTCACAGTTTCTACACTGGTGTGCTGGGCTGAGCTGGTTACATCACTTCACGTGAAGCCCACTGAAATCGGAAGCTTTAGTTAGACATTCTCTGGACCCCCTGTAGGTGGGAGTGAAAGTGAGAATGAAAGCAAAACTGATCTCCATTATAAACAATGCTGCACCTCCTCTTTTTGACATATTAGCATTGAAGTTTTTTTTTTTTTGCCATCAAGTTATTCAGTAGAAGTTTCCCAAGAAATGCTGCCAGGACACATCATATGGCACGAAGGCTCTGTAATTCCTCGCTAGGACTATGGCTTCTGTTCTTATCTCTAGCCAAATGTAGAAGTTTCCTCTCTCTCTCTTTATAATTGTGGTGTGTGAACTGCTAGTCAAAAGTCTGGGCATAGCCAGAAACGTTCATGTTTTTGATAGTTTATTCTCCCCAACCCACCCCTTCATTTTTAGCATTTATAATCATTTACTGGGTGTACAGTGTTACTGCCACCCAAAGATTTTTAATTTCCACGGTGTGAGCTAAACTTTTATTTATTTTTTTTTCCATATTTTTTTTTTTTCCCTCATGTTGGTGTAGCGTTTTTTTTTTTTTTTTTTTTTTTTTTTTTTTTTTAAATGGCGGCAGAAACGGAAATATTGCTACCTCATTTATGGGTTTTCTAGCTGTTCAAATTGTCGTCCCTATCTGGAAAGGGAAGGGTGATCACCTGGATTACAGCATCTACAGGGGGATAACGCTACTCTTGGTGCTGGGTAAGGTCCTTGCTAGGGTCATCCTCAATAGGATCCGTGATCACTTGCTCACCTACCAGCGACCAGGACAGTCTGGTTTTTACGCCTAAGAAGTCTACCATCGACCGCATCCTGGCATTGAGGGCTCTCATGGAGCGCAAACGTGAATATCGGCTGAGTTTCTTTGCAGCCTTTGTTGATTTTTGCAAAGCACTTGACTCAGTTGATCGAACTGCCCTGTGGAACATCATGAGGGTTTGTGGGATCCCCTCGAAGTTGCTGGATGTCATGGCCGGCCTGTACACTGGTACTGTGAGTTCTGTGCAGAGTGGAGGCAGGACCTCTGTGTTTCCCAGTTGATTTTGGGGTTTGTCAGAGGTCTGCTCTGCTCCTACTCTGTTCAATGCTTGTATGGACTGGGTGTTGGGCAAGGTCGTGGCGTCCAGTGGCTGTGGGGTATCTGTTGATGAAGAAAGGTTCACAGATCTTTGCTGCTGATGCTGTGATCTTCATGGAGTCAATGGAGGCTCTGATCAGGACACTTGAGAGACTGAGCGAGGAGTTTGAGTGTCTGGGCTTGTGAGGGTCCTGATAAAAACCAAAGATCCAGGCCTTTAATGACCTCTTGGACACAGCCAACAGCAGTGTGTCTGTTTGCGGAGAGAGTGTTGGGCTTGTTGAGAGGTTTACTGACCTTGGCAGTGACGTTCATGTCTCTGGTGACTCTTCCTGTGAAGTCAGTAGACGGATTGGAAGAGCATGGGAAGTCATGAGATCAATGGAAAGGGTTGTGTGGCAGCAAAAGGACGAAGGTCCAAGTCTTTAGAGTCCTGGTGCTTCCTGTCTTGCTATATGGTTGCGAGACATGGACGCTATCCTGTGACCTGAGACGAAGGCTGGACTCCTTCAGTACTGTGTCTCTCCGGAAAATCTTTGGGTACCGTTGGTTTGACTTTGTGTCGAATGAGCAGTTGCTCATGGAGTCCCGAATGAGGCAAATTATCTGCATTGTGCACAGTTACGGCACTATGGCCATGTGGCGCGTTTATCCGAGGGTGATCCGGCTCGTAAGATCCTCATTGTTGGGGACCCAAGTGGCTGGACCAGGCCAAGGAGTTGCCCTCGTAACACCTGGCTGCAGCAGATAGAGGGTCATTTCCGGTTGGCGGGACTAGACCGCGTGTCTGCCTGGGGGGTTGCCAACCTGCATCTCGAGTTGTTTCGTCATGTAGTGGGTGCAGCAACTCGCTGTACCAGTGCATGCTCCCCAACTTGACTTGATGTTGGTGTAGCAATTTAAATGACGGCAGAAACGGAAATATTGCTACCTCATTTCTACAAACCGGATTCCAAAAAAGTGGGGACACTATACAAATCGTGAATAAAAACTGAATGCAATGATGTGGAGGTGCCAACTTCTAATATTTTATTCAGAATAGAACATAAATCGCGGAACAAAAGTTTAAACTGAGAAAATGTATCATTTTAAGGGAAAAATATGTTGATTCAGAATTTCATGGTGTCAACAAATCCCAAAAAAGTTGGGACAAGGCCATTTTCACCACGGTGTGGCATCTCCCCTTCTTACAACACTCAACAGACGTCTGGGGACCGAGGAGACCAGTTTCTCAAGTTTAGAAATAGGAATGCTCTCCCATTCTTGTCTAATACAGGCCTCTAACTGTTCAATCGCCTTGGGCCTTCTTTGTCGCACCTTCCTCTTTATGATGCGCCAAATGT